>JACXGM010020582.1:0-17723 GCA_016801145.1 Umbra pygmaea | reverse complement strand
GCAAGACCCAACACTCTGGATGAGCTTAAGGCCGCTATCGAAGCATCCTGGGCCTCCATCACACCTCAGCAGTGCCACAGGCTGATTGCCTCCATGCCACGCCGCATTGAAGCAGTCATTTCTGCAAAAGGATTCCCGACCAAGTATTGAGTGCATAACTGAACATAATTATTTGAAGGTTGACTTTGTCTTTTTTTTTTGTATTACAAACACTTCTTTTATTGGTCTGATGAAATATGCTAAATCTTTGAGATAGGAATTTTGGGTTTTCATGAGCTGTATGCCAAAATCATCAGTATTAAAACAATAAATGACATGAAATATTTCAGTTGGCAATAAATCTAAAATATATGAAAGTTTAATTTTTATCATTACATTATGGAAAATAATGAACTTTATCACAGTATGCTAATTTCTTGAGAAGGACCTTTATATTTGTAGTTGTCAAAAAATCATAAGCCTCAAAAGTTATTCTTGCAAAAATACAAAAAAACAATGCACAGAGTTTTGTCACTAAAATTCCCAGTCTTCCACTCTGACAAAATGATTTTTAATTGTAAATCAGTTTGTGGCAAAACGTTGCACTGCGTTTCCGAACAGAAACCCATAACGTATTTTGACCAATTAACTGATTGCTCGCTTAGCGTGGCGCTTTGACTTCCAACCAATCGTTTCTACTCCTAGTGAAAACGAGAAAAACTGGGAAAAGCCATGGCTCAGCATGGTAAGCATAAAGTAAGTTTTCGAAATTGTAACGCTCCTTTTTTATGTCCATGCAGTATTAAAGAAAAACTGATTTATTAACCAATTAGACTCATAGACACTAAATAAAATGGACACAGCAATACCATATATTTCGACGGAGACCAGTGATGTAAATTAGAAGCACTTTTCCGGTGGTGGCTGAGTGTACTGCGCATCCTCAAACTGAGCTTGACGACGTAGATGTGACATAGGCAACCTGTTTGAAAGTTGTAAGTCTTCTGGTAGCTGTGCCAAGAGAAATCTTAATCATTCCTAATATTGCTTTTTGCAGAGATGTAGAGAATGAGTAGGAGATGTCCATGAGCATAGCAGCAGGAGCAAATATTTGGTTCCGATGCATTTCATGGACTTTATGGGCTTCTCCCTTGACTTTATGCCTCCATGTCCCCACAATTGCCTGCAAGCTTCTCCTGACTATATGGTAATTTCTCTACTGTGTGACATAATTGTTATTCTATTTTTACAAAAATGGCTGCTACAGGGTCACAACATGAGATACAAGGTAATGGAGTCTTTTATACATAGTTGTGTTTCTTTAGAAATAAACAATGGACAGATAGTCTTTAGACGCTTCAGATGTATATTTATTTACTGTCAAAGTGATGCCAAAATGAATGGGAGTCTATGGAATGCTAACGGAAGGATGTGCCTTGTTATCCTCAGAATCTCCCCATAGGAGGTACACTTTTCGAATGCTCGCTTACCCCTTTGTTTAGACCCCTAAACGGCCGCCCACATTTCCTTTCTTTCAGCAAAACTATTATGCTAGCAACACTAACAAGGATTTTGTTTTAAAAAAATAGCGCTCACTCCAATGTACAATATGTAACCTTTCTGCATAAAAAAATCTAAAATCACTATACCTATGTTATATATATTTTTTTGTTGTGTACTTCCATTATCCCAAATGTTTCCACCAACTTTCAATACCAGAGAAATTCAAAGACACGGGACGTTTCGTTTTGTCACCCGTCAATGGTGACCAAAATATAACCTTTGATTCCTAGTTGCTAATTTCCAGTGTACAAACCAAATGGCATTACATAAAGTGAATAACTAAACATAATGTGAATAAAGCTATAATATTTTTTACAATACATAGCAACGGCGCTAGCTATAGGCAAGAACCGTTCGCCTGGGAACACTACAGTATATTTTGCCGGCAACAGAAACTCTGATATTCCGTTTCAAAATAATTGCGCTCGTAAGTCATTAAAATAATCATTCTTAATGTGTTGCTATATTTATCTATTGTTGGATAAAACAGACTCTAGTGAATGTTTTTCAAATATAATCGTGTTTTCACAAGACACAGACAATATATTCAATCAAATTGTGTGTACAACATATTTGTTTCTGTTTTTAATAAAAAGTTTACAAAAAAATTTAAATTATAATTTTTGCTATCACATGCTCTTATTGTTTCTTTACACACAATACAATTGCATTTGGTTACAATTCACTAGCGTTATAATGAAATATACAATGATTATTGCAATAAATTAAAACAAGCGCTATTGTTTTGAAAAAACAAATCAGAGTACGCATTATTGGCATTATAGTGTTATTGTTCTGATTGAGAGACCCCTAGCGGCCAAAAACTACATATTGTACCTTTTAAATAATCGTTGTAAATTCATTGTAAAGTTAGTGAATTGTAATCAAATACAATTTTATTGTGTGTTTAAGGAACTATTAAAATAGTTTGATAGGAAAAAAATTGAATATGTTTTTAATAACAATTGTGAAAGATATGCTGTACACTAAGTTTAATTAAATGTAATGTCTCATAACAAAACTATTTATCATGCTGAAACACATGTTACGGATAAATGTTCACTAGGATGTATTTAATCCAAATGTAGGTTCAAATCCTCAGGCACTTCTGGCAGTATAGCCACCAACAAAAAAGCAGCGACCCACGTAACTCTCCCATGCTACTCACTGTAGGCTATAATTGCATATGCAGATTGCTCTATAAAAACTATACCATTGCTTGTGCTGAAACTCCTGCTATGGATAAAGGTGCTGGTAACTGGCTCTGTTGAATTAAATATGTTTACAGCTATTGCTAGACCATTAGGCTACATTGAAGACTAAGTATATAGTTATTTCCATTGCAAGAAACACCCTTTCAAAACAATAGGTACACAGCTCCATTAGTTAGTCATAGCTACATCAGGTATTCACACCTTCAATACCACAGGAATCATGCATATTAGTGTCATTAGGGCCAGAAGTGTTAATGACTGTTTCATTGGCTGGTGCACCTGGCTGAAGTGTCCTCTATAACTAACTGTGGATGTTCTTGCCAGAAAGGGTAGATGCAAACAAAACATTACAATGCCTTGTTAGGAAGGAAACTAAACTTCAAATGGATACCACTGTGTTTGACCACTTTCGTTGCCTTTTCTACTGTGTGTCTGGTTTTTCTAACATTTTTTTGTGTTGCTGGCTATACTGCTGGTAGTGCTTGAGGATTTGAGACTATATTTATATTAAACACATCCTAGTGAACATTTATCCATTGTATGTGTTTCGGCACGAGCAATAGTTTTGTTATGAGACTTAGTTTACAGCATATATTTCACAATTGTTGTTAAAAACATATTCAACATTTTTTCCTATCAAACTCTTTTAATAGTTCCTATTCACAATAGTGATCACAATTCACTAGCATTACAATGAATTTACAACGATTATTTAATGCATTGGAATGAGCGCTATTATTTTGAAAAACAAAATCTGCATTCATGTTGCTAGCATAATATAATGTTGCTGCAAGAACGGAAATGTTGGCAGCTGTTATGGGGTCTAATTGCATATTAAATCAGTTTTTATTTAATACTGTATGGACAATAAAAAGAAGTGTTACAGTATCATAAACCTACTCTAAAAGAGGCTGAACATGCTGAGCCATGGCTTTTTCCGTTTTTTCTCTTTTTCACTAGTACTAGAAATGATTGGTTGGAAGTCAAGCGCCACGCTAAGAGAGCAATCAGTTCATTGGTCAGAATATGTTAGGGGTTTCTGTTTGGAAACGCAGTGAAATATTATGCCACAGACTGATTTACTGTGCGTCATCTCTGTGCGTTGGTTTTTTGTACTTTTGCAAGAATAACATTTGAGGCTACAAAAGTAATTCCAAGGTTACAAGTGTGCAAAAACTTTTTTTATGCAAAACGAATTACAAATTGAAAAATCTTTGTACAAAACTATTTTTAAAAGTGAAAAACATATTACAAATAAAATAAATTATAACATTGAAAAAATAAAATTGAATGCAACACTTTTTACAAAAATAAAAAACGATTTACAAGTAAAAAATTTCACTGTTTTGCCTTCATACATATTATTTTTAAATAGCAAAACCAAATGAAAATGGCACAGACAAAAACTTTGTGAAACAAAAGATTAGATTAAGGGTCCCAGACTTTGGAGACAAGAACTGCAATTAAGCACTGTCGGTAGTTCCGAATCAGATCTCTACACTGGTAGTTTGGCCCACGGTTCTTGAGTTAACTGCTCAATTTCTCTCAGGTTTGACAGGTGCCTTTTCCCAACTGTGAGTTTCAGCTCTTTTTACAAATTTGATGGGATTTAGATCAGGACCCATAAAAGGCCACTTCAAAATGGTACAATGTTTTCTTCACATCCATTCTCCGGATCTGTTAAAGCTATGTTTTGGGTCATTATACTGATGGAGGAACCATGACCTATGACTGACACACAGCTTTCTGACACTGGCCTGTACGTTTTGCTCCAAAATGCCTTTTTATTTATAATTTTTTTTCCAAAAGCTCTACTTTTGTTTTCTCTTTCCAAAAGACATTCTCCCTGAAGGAGTATGACTAGTAATTCTAGCAAACTTCACTTGGACTTTGTGTTTCTCTTAAAAAAGGTTGGTCTTCTACCATGGAACCCATTTTCATTCAGACAGCAATGAATGGTGTGACTTGAAACTGTTGCACCTTGACCTTGAATGTTGGCTTGATCTATTTTGAAGTTTTGTTTTGTTCCTTCCTCACGATTTTAACAATCCTCTTCAATCCTTCTCTTTACAAGCAGCATAGCGCCCTGAATTCCACAGCTGGTTTGCTTCTAAAGCTAAAACCTGCCTATTAGCTTCTTTCTAACCTACTCAGACAAATCTGGTTTTCCTTTTCTTTTCCATGTTCGGTGTCATACACAAAGAGACAAATCAGCAGTGTGTACGTTTGTCCATTTAAACTGTCTGAATGAGTGATTATGTGATTGAAGACACCTGTGATACAAATTTAAAGAGAACAGTCTGCTTGAGGTATACAATACCATAATTCCATATAACATCTAAAGGGTTATACATCATCTACATCATCCAGGCCATTTTAGAATGTCTTTATAGAGTAAGCAATAATTGTTCCACTTCAAACCAATGATCTGCATGTATTGATGACAAGATTTTTTAATTTCAACAATTTTCAGGATGAATGATGTATAATTTGGTAGTTTTTTTTAGGGCAGTGGGCAGCCTATTGCCCTTTCGGCAGATCTCACAGTATGTTACAATTGACTAACTACAGTGAGCAGAGACTGAATAGATTAGTGGGGAGGGATGCAATTGTGTAATTTAGCTAACACTTCGATCAAGAGCGATTTGGAGTAGAAACTAGGGTTACTGTAACAGTCTCAATCATGAACAGAATCTAGCGACCTTCCAGTTACTGATCAGATGCCATAACTGCTAGGCTAACCCTCAGGAGAAGAATCATTGGGTTGTGATTAGATCTAGGAGCAATGAAAAAAGGCTTCTGAGAGAGAGACAATATAAATTATTCGTGGTATTTTCTGTTTCCTGAGTTATCCACATCCTAGGATAGGAGGCTAGTTGAGGGGGAGCATTCAATCAAATTTTAAACATGTTTGTTCCCTCTACTTTGTCAGTGCCCAATCCTACAATTCTTTTTAAGAGTTTGCAATTCACTTCTTGTTGATGGTAGAGAAAATAAATAAATTTTCCACATAGTGCCGTGTGAAAATGGAGCTATACATATTATTAAACTGAACTGCAGGGTGGAAATTACAAGGACTTACTTGGGGGTCACAGGTCACGTTGCCAGAAATTTGGCTACAGTTACCCTGAGTAGTGTTGAGAGCCACTACATTGTAAACTGGAGTTCCTGAAGTGGCAAGATACCTGAACACTCAATGTTAAGTTGGATATCGATACAATGGAAACAGTGCCCAAAACATACAAAAAATAATAAAATAAATTCTAGCAATGGATAAAAAATATAGCAATTATTATTATAAAAATACCCATAGAGATCTTCACACCACTGTAAGAGGATACAG
Source organism: Umbra pygmaea (assembly GCA_016801145.1). Taxonomy (NCBI): domain Eukaryota; kingdom Metazoa; phylum Chordata; class Actinopteri; order Esociformes; family Umbridae; genus Umbra; species Umbra pygmaea. Next base: position 11,624 of record JACXGM010020582.1, on the reverse strand, counting down.
AGCAGTGATGCCCCAGTAGGCCACACACACCAGCAGGAGAACGAAGGTGACCATGGGGTAGAACAGTGTGGACATCATGTGACTGATTGCTCTGTGGGAGAGAGACGTAAAAGGCACATATCCTAGTCCCATATTGTTTAAATGTAAGTATTTAATGTATGTAAACATCAAAGTCTCATTTATTTACTAACTTGCTGGACTCCTGGATGAGGGCGATAGCGATGAGAATTCTTGTCCGCAGAAAGATGAGGGTCAGGAGGAGAATGGCCTCAACCACAGAAATGATTATTACTGACAGAGGGAGAAAGATGGATCAACACAAGGCAAACAATTTTGTCAGCAGAAAGGCATTTCTGTCAGAGACATACGCATCAGAACATCAGACTTACAGAAGGCCAACCAGGTCTCTTTGACCTGGAGGTAGACTTGGAAGTCGGTGGTGAAGCCTATGCTACTGATGGTGGCGTTTGACTGGCTGAGGCTGTTGTATTCCCACCAGCAATGATATATTCCTAGACACGGAGAGAGACAAGGTCTTAGCCACCTTGAAACGCCAAGTCTTTTAAACCAGTTTGAAAGTATGGACAACTGGAGAGGAACTGCGTTACATATGTCATTGACTTACCATAGGCCCCAACTGCCAACACTCCAAATATAAGGACCCAGACCATAATGGGGGCGATGAACCGCATTAGCAAGAGGAACAAAAAGCTGACAACCATGGCAATAACCAGAGCACTGTGGGAAGGTAGGAGAAAACAGACAGCATAGTGAGGGTTTGAGTTAAAAAGATGGAGAACAAATAAAACAGAAGAAAAAAATATGAAGCTCCGGAACACAGATGCCCCCTCAGGTTTTCAAGTGTCTGTGCTCTGATGTCTCCCCTTACATAACTATTTTCCTAGCCTCAGCTTCATACTGGCCTGTCCTTAAAAAATAATGACCCCCACAAAACAGGAATAATAATAAGAACTATGTATAAGTGAGCCAACCCTGTCACATGAAAAATCACATCTGAAATCTGAAACCTTCAAGCTAAAAAGTCCTACCTTGCAAACCAATGATCAGTTTAGATACATAATAAGAATAACAACACTACTATCCTACTGAAACAGAGAAACAAGGGCATCCTCCAGCCCAAATCATCTTCTAAACACCTGAGACTCGTTTTACTTGGATTGGGGTTGGTTGTAAATGTCTGAGACAGTGTATACTTTTGACAATCTGAGATCAGTTTTTAAGATGAGTAATATGTTTTTGGAGGAACTTGGACAATTATAAAGGGGTGATCATGTGACAGGTGTGCACCTTTAAATACATTCAGCGTAAATGAGTACATCGCCTTTGAAAATTAAGATTTGTATCAGTTTCTCAGTGAACACCAGAACAATATACTGAAGTTTGACAAAACTGAGTTAAGTTTACTGAGAACATAAAAGGTCGGTCACCTAAATTATTGGCATAACAAAATAATACATTTTATTCAAATGAGTACACCTTCCAACAAATTCTACAAAATCGAACATTTTGTTTGGGCTCCATAAGTTTTATGGACAGCACCAACACTTCACATGGTGTGAACAAGTTGATAGACTGCCACATTTATCTTTCTCCGTTCTTGGAGAATGATGCTCGACCAGTCTTTTCAGAACTCCCTGTAGGTGTTCTATTGGGTTGAGGTCAGGTGAATCACTTTCACCCTGTTCTTCCTCAGAAATGCAGCAGTAGCCTTTGATGTATGTTATGGGTGATTATCATGTTGGACGAGTGAACAGTGACACTGGGTGCATAGAGATGGTAGCATCCTCTCTTCCAGTATTTCACAGTACATCTATGAATTCATGATGCCCTCAATTAAGTGCAATTCCCGACACCTGCACCACTCATACAACCTTATAAAATAACACTGCCACCCCTATGCTTTACTCTGGGTACCATGCATTTTTCATTGTACTCTTCCCCCTTTCAACGCCATACAGTTTGGATGCCATCAATTCCAAAAAGATTAAACTTTGTCTTTTCTGACCAATATTCTTCACTTTTGTCATCATGGGCCCTGGCAAAAGCTAAACAGGCTATGTTATGCATGGGCTTTACCAGTGGCTTCCATTGTGGATGCTACCCTTTCATGTCAATCCTGTACAGCATACACGTCGTATCGTGTCACGTGAAACAGTCACCCCAATTTGTCTAAAGCTAAGTGTAATGAAAATTGCGTGGCGATTTTCCTCAACATGTTTTTATAAATTTTGCTACTGTATTCCGACTGATTAACAATGCTTTACTACTTGTCTTGTAGCCCTGACTTTTGTTATGCAAATCATTTACTTTCTTTCTCAACTCTTGTGACATTTCTCTTCCAAGTGGTGCCATAATTGTCAGCATTGACTGGGAGGAGATTGTGTGTGACAATTTCCCTGTGTTTCTGTATTTTATTTTGGTTTTCCAGTCCTGGTTTTTATTTCACCTTACTATGTCTTTGTATGTCCTTATATGGTCCTTCCTGTGTTTAGTTCGTTTTGGTTTAAGTGTTCCCAGCTGGGTTAAATTAGTCGTTAGTGCATTATTTAATCCTTTCTGTTTCTCCCTATGTTGCTGGTCAGTGTTTCTCTGTCACCTTGTGTCCCAGTTGTGGATGTTCCTGTGAGTCTAAGAACTGTGTTACCATCTACATGTATGTTCTATTCTGTTTTCAGTAAGTCAAGTCTTAGTGTAACCTTGAGTTTTACTTAGTGGTTGTTGTTTTCTAGTTTCAGTTGAGTTAAATTAAAGTACTCGTTGTGTTTTTCATTGGTGTCCTTACACAAGGTATTTCTAATTTGGAAAATACATTGCTCATTATTTGGAGAACACATCTGTCCCCTGCCATTCGTACTATTACCACGCATCGTGACAATAGGTTAGATACAACCCTTAATTGTCAATTATCTTGTAGCAACCTGTGTGATGATTGGTTAGACTTGTCTGTTTTTGAATTCCAGTAAATTCATATTTTAACAAGTTGAATTCCCAAAAGCTTCATTGGGGTGTACTCATTTTTGGACCATGGTCATAAATCACTTTTTTAATAAATTTTCCATTTTGTTGTTGCTGGAATATTTTATTGTGTATATATATTTATTGTATACATCCCATGGATGTAGATCTGCATTTGGTTTCAGTCAATATTTACACTATTGTCAATATTAAAAAAACTTTCTTTTTTATGAAAACCTGACGTAAATGTGCACCAACCATTTAAGTGTAAAGTTATATCTCGCCTGAGAACATAAGCGGCCATACAAACCTTTCCAGTTTTGCCAGTTCTAAATATGTATAGCAAACATGAAATTGGCAGTGTGCAGCCTGTGTGATATGAGCTGAAGCTGTGTGTGAAGGAGAGAAAGAGACTCACGCAATAACCCACTGCCATGACAACGCAAAGTCCTCAAAGATTTTCACTCCAATTTCCTGGGCATTGAATCCATTTGCTATGTCACTACAAGACAAAGAGGGAGGCCACATTTTAACAAACCAAAGATTTACAAGAAAATACAATTAAAAAAGAAATGTATAAAAAATACTAAACAATAAAAGACATGACAACAAAAACAAACACATTACATTATAGGGGGGCATACAAAGAAAGCTAGAAAGTACACTGAACAAAAATTTAAAACGCACTACTTTTGTTTTTGCCCCAATTTATCATGAGCTAAACTCAAAAGATCTGAGACTTTTTCTATGTACACAAAAGGCCTGTTTCTTTCATATTGTTCACAAATCAGTATATATGGACTTATATTCCTATCTTTATTCAACAGCGCATTATTTCAATTTGAGAGCATTACTCACATGTATTACATTCAGATTTTGTAATAATTTCCCTCAAAACCTTGCTCTCACACTCATAGTCACTGCTCATGCTTGGATTGGTTCTGCTTGTGCTCAAAATTTATGCTTGGACTCAGATATGTTGTTGCTTGGATAGATTTGCTGCTCTCAACTTCAACTTTTCTCCCCTTGCACTCAGGCTGCTTCTTCGTGCTTGCAAATTTTCTCCTCACTTGATTTTTTCTGCTCTCTTGGATAGTTTGTGTTACAATGCTATCAAACTTTTCCAACCGATAGAATGCCAGCTGTAGTGTTGACCAATGAAATGATCCCTGCCCCATTGAGGGTGCGTTTGTTTTACTTTAGAACATCCCTTGCAGGCAGGTACTCTACCTCCACGGCTCCTCCACTCCTACCTTCCAGATTTTTAAAATATGCTTTATTGCGACTTTTGAAATAAAAATATAATATATTTATAACTGGCCTTTTTATTTGTGGAGCTGGCCATGGCACTGAATCCACCAGTTGTGGCTTTAAATTACTGCATAGGTGTTTTCAGTTTTGCTCCCTCAAAATTTGTGACATCTGTGGCATTATGCTGTGTGATGCAACTGCACATCTTAGAGTGGCCTTTTATTTTGGCCAACCTAAGGCACACCTGTGCAATAATCATGCTGTCTAATCAGCATTTTGAAATGTTAAATCGCATACCTGTGAGGTGGATGGATTATCTTGGCAAAGGAGAAGTGCTCAGTAAAACAGATTTAGACTGATTTGTGGATAATATTTGAGAGAAATAGGCCTTTTAAGTACATAGAAAAAGTACTGGATCTTTCAGTTCAGCTCATGATAAAACAAGTTTTCCATTAATATTTTTATTCAGTGTATGTGGGTGCTTAAACAATGTTTAGTCATTGTCTATTATTGCATTGTTTGCAGCTCATGCAGGGGGTAATATTAGACGCTTGCATTGACAACCACTATCCGCTTGGAAGCTAGGCACATATTGAGGGTTAACAACTACAGCAGACAGACAGCGCCTTGCGTTGTTTCTGTATCACACACTAACAAGTGCTTAATACAACCTGTTCATGTCTTTGTTTTAGTTGTGCGGTTCCCCATTAAACAACTTAAAATAAATCCAAACCTTTTGAACCTAGTTAAACCCTGTGTGAATATTTTCCTCAGAATCATACCCAGGCTTTATGTGGAAACTAAAACTGAAAGGTAACTTCTACTAACTAAATCACATTAAATAGAATTGTATTGTAATAGTTAAACCTGCACTATGTAACTGTTTTGAAAACTACAAAAAGTACAAAAACAGTGTTTTAAGGCTAGTACATGCCAGGAACTATTATATTGGATCCAGGGATGGAAATCATCAAATTAAATAATGCAAAATATAGACAATAGTATATTGTTAACTGTCTGTGAAAGCGCTGTATAAATACATTTTACTTTCTTACCTACTTAATTGTGTTAAAATGGACCCATTTTAGTATACTTGTAAATATACATATTTATGCATTGTAGATGTATTCAGAGGTGTTTCTGGCCAATCTGGCACCCTAGGCGAGATCTCAAAATAAATACAGTGCGTTAGCAGGTGTGCTAACGATGTAAAAAATGGAGACTCAACATATTGAGTGTAAGTATGAAATGAAAAAATAAATAAACAAGTAGTAAACACAATATTTACTAAATTGCAATTAAATATTCTTTCATCTATTCTATTCATTCATTCAATTCATCTAAGGCCTATGATATTGTATATCATTTCCGGGCGTTAGAAAGCCGCGATTACAATGTGGGAGACTTTCAGGACAACCAGGAGACTTGGGATGTCTGCAATATTTGAGCTTAGAATTAGGGAGATATTTTGTCCGTAGTTTATGGAATAATACAAAAGTTTTCATTTTACAAAAACACATACCATATTAGTAGTAAAACCATAGTTACTTTTGATTTTGAAGTGATCTTTAATTTTTTTCAGAGGTGTATACTAGTAAAATAAGACAAACATATATTAAAATATGTATACATGTATCATGGATTTCATGTAGCTTACATTATAGTAGTTATATTAATTAAGCAACCAAAATGATCCTCTGGCTGGTTAAGGACAGTATTAAATTAAAACACAATAACAAAAACGCAGTATCAGCATTTGAAGCAGTTTTACAAGTAAAGTCAATTAGGCATTAAAAACAACCATGACGAACTTGAAAAATATCAAGATGTTTGTTTGCTGTGTGAAAACAAAGATACTAAAATAAAGGGGATGGCCAAGCAACCAATCACATTTGTTGTCAAGTGGTTGATGCATAGCATATACACTCACCTAAAGGATTATTAGAAACACCCGTTCAATTTATCCTTAATGCAATCATCTACTCAACCAGTCACATGGCAGTTGCTTCATTGCATTTAGGGGTGTGGTCCTGGTCAAGACAATCTTCTGAACTCCAAACTGAATGTCAGAATGGGAAAAGTGATTTCAGCAATTTTGAGCATGGGATGGTTGTTGGTGCCAGACGAGCCAGTCTGAGTATTTCACAATCTGCTCAGTTACTGGGATTTTGACGCACAACCATTTCTAGGGTTTACAATTAATGGTGTGAAAAGGGAAAATCATCCAGTATGCAGAAGTCCTGTGGGCGAAAATGCCTTGTTGATGCTAGAGGTCAGAGGAGAATTGGCCGACTGCTTCAAGCTGTTAGAACGGCAACTTTGACGGAAATAACCACTCGTTACAACCAATGTATGCAGCAAAGCATTTGTGAAGCCACAACACACACAACCTTGAGGCTGATGGACTACAACAGCAGAGGACCCCACCGGGTACCACTAATCTCCACTACAAATAGGAAAACGAGGCTACAATTTGCAAGAACACACCAAAATTGGACAGTTGAAGACTGGAAAAATGTTGCCTGGTCTGATGAGTCTCGATTTCAGTTGAGACATTCAGATGGTAGAGTCAGAATTTGACGTAAACAGAATAAGAACATGGATCCATCATGCGTTGTTACCACTGTGCAGGCTGGTGGTGGTGGTGGTGTAATGGTTGGGGGGATGTTTTCTTGGCACACTTTAGGCCCCTTAGTGCCAATTGGGAATCGTTTAAATGCCACGGCCTACCTGAGCATTGTTTCTGACCATGTCCATCCCTTTATGGCCACCATGTACCCATTCTCTGACGGCTACTTCCAGCAGGATAATGCACCATGTCACAAAGCTTGAATAATTTCAAATTGGTTTCGTGAACATGAGTTCACTGTACTAAAATGGCCTCCACAGTTACCAGATCTCAACCCAATAGTATATCTTTGGGATGTGGTGGATCAGGAGCTTCGTGCCCTGGATGTGCATCCCACAAATCTCCATCAACTGCAAGATGCTATCCTATCAATATGGGCCAACATTTCTGAAGAATGCTTTCAGCACCTTGTTGAATCAATTTGTAGAATTAAGGCAGTTCTGAAGGCGAAAGGGGGTCAAACACAGTATGTTTGTGTGAATCTATATTGACAATGTATATTTAATAAAAAAAACAATGCACCACATGAATCAATGGTGAGGTGGCTTTCCATCTTCTCTTAAATTTCTGTCTAAAGGACAGGAGACAGTGATGAATACGCAAACTGCAAAGGACTAAATAAAGTTCAGGGTACATTTTTTTTCCCAGTTAAAAACTACTGTACCTCGTCATCACGCTATAGACGGATGAACATGAAAACTGTGCCTCCCATGACTTTGATCGTTTCATATTAGCCACCTTACAGATCCACAGCCAGAAGTTTTTTCAACAATGAACGTACAACAGGCGTTCGACACTGACGTCACTCACCCAGCATCCACACCTGTCCTGTGCCAACATCGTCTCTTGAGTCGTAAATATCATGTCTCTTATAACAAATAAATATTTTTTTAATAATAAAAATACATAGATTGATTGCCCCTATACAAATGATATATATTTCTGAAGGGTGGGAAGGGAAAGAGGAGGGCGCCTATAGGGCACCCCCAAGCGTATGCCTAGAAACGCCCCTGGATGTATTATATTTTATTATAAATTAGGAGTATATATTGTGTAATATGCTACCCCCGACCCCGGATAAGCAGACAAAGATGGATGGATGCTATTTTCCATTTTAACACACTTAAGTATACTTTACTATTTAAATTGTATTTGAATACTACAGTAATAAAATCTAGTGTGCTAAAGTAGAACTTAATTGGTTCCAAAATAATGAACTTTAAGTGTACTTCTTTTTTGGCTTGGGATAAGTAGGGTCCCACTGAGGCTTGTTAAAAAATGGCAGCATGGTTAGAGCCAAAATATACAGTAGCTCTGCAACTAAAGAAAAGCATAGATGAGAGCAAAGCTATTGGCTAAGTGTCATAAAGCCACACAAGCAGGAAACTAACAAACATACACATCTAATCGGTGTCTACACCCAAGTGCTAGGTTACTACATGAGATCATTATAACTCACGCAATCAGGGAGCTCCCACTAACACAGAGAGAGAAAATGTGTGTCATTAATGGTGTTGTATGCAAGTTTGTATGTAAGTGTGTGTATTAAGGAACATCCCCTACCCAGTAGCGTTCATGATGCCACTGGCTGTGATATTGACGTTTGTTGGCAAGCCTGGCACATTTTTAAAAGAAGGAGGTATTGTGCCCAAAGCCTTAACATCAGGTAAGCATCTTCCAAGCACTAGAAAAATGAGGAAATTAACACACAAGACAAGCATGCCATTTGAAGTAATATCTGAAAATCTGTAATTATTAAAAGGAAATAATTTTATACGTCCACCCACCAGAGACTGTAGGAATGTAAAAGTACGGGCACAGCTCCTTATTCACAATTTCTTGAACACTCTTAGAGAGGTAAAGAAAGACATTATAAACCAAATTTGAGACATAACATTTTTTAAATGATCAACAGCAATGTGGATGTCTGGGTACTTACTAAAGTAGTATTTGCTAGGTTAAAATTTGGCAGGCAGAGCGATTGGTTGAAGACATTTACTGGCTGGACACTTGGACCGTAGGCAGCAGGACTAAGAGCCCAGAATGTGTCGGGGCATTGACTTACACAGACCTACAAGAAAAATAAAGCAGATGTTTACCTTGTGGTGATTTCCTCAGATACATACATACATACATACGATATTTCAAAACATAGAGACTATTACAGAAAGGCCTCACGCGAAGGAAAAGACATACAAATACATCAGATTGAAACCACATTGTATCTAGCATAAAAACACGGCATCACACAAATAAAGTACAACTGAATCTATGCACAGAGTTGTTTAGCTATACATCAAATTGTTTACAGAAACTAATACGCTGGGATTGCTGTCATCACTGTACTTGTGTAGTGGGGCACTGTAACCCGTTAAGGGTGGCAGCGATCACGTTCAAGGATGCGGCACATTGCAGTATGTTGTAGTAGAACACGCTAGGTTGATCTCTGGGAGAGGGAGAAGACTGTTAGTTCAATGCAAACTATAAATTATGAATTTCACAACATTGATGGATGTCAATATTATTAAGCTAGATTTCATGTTGAATTGGGCTGGCCATATCTATCGCCTTCATGGAAAAAATGTTATTATTAAAACACTGTTTTGTAAAGGTTATTATTATTTTTTATCTTTTATATACAGTACCAGTCAAAACGTTTCAGAACACCCAGGGATTTTTGTTTTTGATAGAAATTCACCAAGTTGGCATTAAATTAATTTAAGACATTCGTAACAAATGAAATTCCATTGAGCATGACTTTTTTAGTCCAGGACCAGGCTTTATTTCTTTGTCCACAAAACCAGCCGTTAAGTTTAAACCTGACCCAGAGATAGTCCCTTACTTGTAAACCCCAATGCCACAGTAGGCCCCTGCGGAGTTCCGTGGGTAGAGGACCTGTCGTGGATCCCCATAAAGCCACGCTGGTGCATAAATGAAAAAACAGTCATCATCAAATTACACAGAATACACGAGTTAAAGATAACATGCATAAGCAAGTGAATCAACATGTCATGAAAGTTAAACAAATTAATATAAAAGCAAATTTAAATGAACTACTTAGCTTGTTTTGTATTCTAACACACCACTAAACCTCACATCTATTATCTACTAGAATGATATCCATATTGGTCATATCTTCATTTGAACTGTTCTTATCATGCAGCTGTATTGACTCTAGATAAGGAAGACCTGGTGGCTGCTGGAATGTATTTGATGATAGCCAATGGATGTAGTTGGTGAGCTTCTGCTATGATATTGCTCTAGATTAGAGTCATGGGTTAGAGAGTGATTTCCTGCTAATTACAGCTGAGCTGCTCTCAATCAATGTCACTGTTGAATTGTTTAGCCGGCATGGCTAGATTGTGATTTCTGACAGCTAATACTTCATTTACATACGGCATTATTGCTAGTCATGGCACACTTGCGATAGGAAGAACTAAGAGTAAGAGACTGACAGCCAGGGAGAGATAACAACAGAAATCCGACATCATAACATTGAGAGGGAAACGGAAAGAAACAGAGAGAAGAGCTATACCCAAAGATAGTGTATGCGTGAGAGAAACAGAGACGTGTTTTAGGCTCAACTTACCCACAAATCCTACGACCATGTAACCGAGAATGACGAGCATGAACAGAATACAGCAGATGATGTCTGTGCAGCCTCTGTGGGAGAATGGAGGGCCAACAATGGTGAAATCTACATTGAGCATTGCTTTGACAAACAGGGTCCAAGGCTGAAGTATATACAGTGTGACAGTGTATGTGAAGACTAAAGGCACTTAAGATGTACTATACAATTGAAACAATGCAGACAGTGACAAAGGGAGTGATGGTAAATGGAACAGATGAGCTACCTTTTTCGAATGGGTCCATTGAATGTGGGGTCAAACTGAGCAGGTTCCCCTAAAAAAAGTAAATAACTGAATTAGATTGTTTCTAAAGGTTTTTTCTTCAACCATAAAGTGAGTGCACACCAACAGAAAAACAAATTGTGAATTCAAATTCTGTTTTGAGTGTGGGTATGCATTGTTAGTGAGTTCCTTGTTCACACACTCAGAACAGGTTAAATACCACAAGCAAAGTTTCCATCGCTAATGGCATTTTGCATAGATATTCAAAAGAGTTCCTCTGTGGAAAGGTCTACGGAGAGAAGTATGCCTCTATGATCTTAAATGTTTGTTGGGTGGGGGTGTGTTGCTAAGCAGCAGGAATGGCCTTTGTAAGTATGCAGCTTGTTGAGTTAATAAGCAACAGTCTTCAACTTGAGAAGGAGGAAACGGAGAAAAACAATATCTTTTATTGGTTATATTACAGTTTCAACAGTAAACTTAGTGGATGTTTATGGGACTGACTGGAGTTGCAATGCTTCATGTCACTTCCTGGAGCACTACACCATCTCTTACTAACTAATAACATTGAAAAGTAGTGAAAGATTTACTATATTCAGTCCTTTTCATAAGTTTACATACCCTGGCAGAATTTGTAAGATGTGTACCATTCTCTAAAGAAAACATGAGGGATCAGGCAAAACACATTTTATTGTCAATGAGATTTAAATTGAACTATAAGACCAGGGGCGTAGCCAGGACATTATTTCTGGGGGGGCCAGCTTGGGCCAGTCTTTTATTTGTGGTGGCACTTGATTGTCAAAAACTACTATTTTAAAACTCACGCACCGCGTCACTCAGAGTAACAGTTTTCCCGCGGCTGGTCAGGCCATAAACAATGGATTGAACTTCCTAATGGACACTAATAATGTCTTATTGAT
>JACXGM010020581.1:0-17724 GCA_016801145.1 Umbra pygmaea | reverse complement strand
GCAGGACAGAAAAATCAGAATATGTAAAGGGAAAAAATGTCCGCAACTCAAAATTGCTCCTGTGTAATTTTAATAAACAACGCACAGACAGACAACGTTTCGATCCTGCAAGGATCTTCGTCAGGTCATACAAAACTCCCATCAGGCACTACTGGATATATACCCTCTATACAGCAGGTATACTTATTCGACCAATCAGGGCGCACTGATTGGTCGAATAAGTATACCTGCTGTATAGAGGGTATATATCCAGTAGTGCCTGATGGGAGTTTTGTATGACCTGACGAAGATCCTTGCAGGATCGAAACGTTGTCTGTCTGTGCGTTGTTTATTAAAATTACACAGGAGCAATTTTGAGTTGCGGACATTTTTTCCCTTTACATATTTATTTCTATTTCACACCGTTAATCACCAGCGTCTGTACGGCATAAACAGTATACAGTACACTGTTTGTGTGTGTGATGTCAAACTGTAACTGGGAGCACAACAATCTGGTACAAGTTCACAAGTAGTAAGATACGGATTTGACTGCTGTTCCAGGGCACTTTCAAGTTAGCGTGGCTCCGCCCTCCTACGTACTTCATTTTCCTTCAGTACTACGTCTGGGTTTGCGGCATGTTCTTGGGTTCTCCAAACAATTTTTTACCAGTCCAATCAGCGAACAGAGGGAGTGGCTGAGAACGATGACGTTGATGTCCTGCGCTAGTTTGAGTTGTAGTACGTCACGGCCAAACATAGCGATTGGTTATGGCAGATCCAATAGTTTTAAATTTCAACAAAGTACCCGCCTTCAAGGAAGTTAACGCTTGTCAATGGAGAGTAGGCCTGGCAAACTCGATTCATTTTAAAGGTGCTATATGTAATACATGTACTGTAATAAATCCAAAATTGACGCCAATGCCTCATCAGATATTAAGGAAACATGTTAAGCTGAAATACTATATTTTCTGAAAACAATGCTAATGTCAGTATTTTTTCTTTTGGAAAAGTATGTTCCGTGACGGAATTTATGTTTATGTTTTGGCCTGTGTGTTGTTATCAACTGCACATTTTGACAGCATGAACGGATTGCCAGGCATAACTGTAAAAACGCAAACCCAGCGCGCTACAGCCATGGAAGCAGCAAACAAACGAATGAGATCATAGAGATTCTACACAACCTAAAAAAAACTCTGCATGTGTCTAAACGGTTCCATGACCATAGCCGTAGTAAAACACGGTTCGCTTGTCATAATTGCACTGATCTTGTTCGTCACGTTAGTTTCGATTTTGGGGAAGAGGGAGCAGAGGGATACAAATCAGGTATTTTGAATTTGAACTGCAGTACCCATTTTTTAACGCTGGCTGTCCATTTTACATATAGCACCTTTAAGGATTTGGGTTATTCTGAGTCACTCACTAAACTGATCCGGGTTGTGCGAGTCACTTGAGTCACTTGAGTTAGTATTGCTAAATCCCCAAGGAAACTCAGTCCTCCTAGCCTCTTCTCTCTAACCACTAACGTAGTATAAACTTCTGTGGATTCACACGGTGCAGATTCACTATTTCAGAGTGTAGTAACAAGCATTTTTTTTAAAGGCACACATGAAAAAAGACCACAACATTAAGCCACGCATAGGCAAAGACATGATAGACGAAAAAAAATTGTAAATTTTATTATTATTAATTAAAGATTGACCAAGCATACAACAAATCACAAATACAAAAAAGCAACAAAAATGCTACATGTACTAGAACAATGATACAACAACAGTAAAATATATTACAGTTTTTCCCAATTGCTAAAACACTAAAAGTGAATGCTCAGCCCAAAGCGTCGAAACCGTAACGTTTGCATGCATTTGGTACACTCAGGCACCAAATGAATAAACATAATGTCGGCATGGCACCGTAAACAATTCTGTAACACACGGTGCAAAACACTACACACATCGTGCACGTGTTACACACATTGGCCAATGATGAAACACTCCGCAGTCAGCACGTCCATTCAATAGTTAAAACACACAAGACATTAGCAACACCCCCGCACACACAGTAAAACACTTTACCTGTAACTGAACACCAATCAGTCACTATACATAATTCAGGTATGAGCACCTGTCGTGAGACAATCGTGAATATGGAGGCTGAAGGACTAAGGAGAAGAAGAAGGAGAAGATGAGCAAGAGACGGGAAGAGGGAGAGGAGAACGAGGAAGAGACGGGGAGGGAAGAGGGAGAGGAGATACAGGAAGAGACGGGGAGGGAAGAGGGAGAGGAGATACAGGAAGAGACTTTGGTAAAAACCAGACATAGGGACTGAAACCTCATTGGCCAAAGGGCCATCGAGAACGTCGCCGGGCAGTGCGGGGGCAACATCACCATGTGTGCCGCCATAGTGGTCAGGGGGTCCTCAATCACCATGCCACCCTGGGTCCCTACAACACTGCACACATACTGACATTTCTGCATGCACTACATGCCGCGGTCACATAGGACCGACCAGGGCAGCCCATGTTCGTTGTTATCTGCGATAATGTCAGTTTCCACCGGGCTTCCACCGGTTCGCCAACCACAACCAATTCACAGTGCTGTACCTGTCCCCTTATTCCCCGTTCCTTAACCCAATTGAGGAATTATTTTCAGCATGGCGGTGGAAGGTCTATGACCGGCTACCATGCACGGAGACATCGAGTTGGGGTCGATCCACGGGTGGATACACCAAGCCCGGCGATATTTTCCCCATTGCCTTGCAAAGGAGAACATCGCCTGTGATGTGGACGAGGTCATGTGGCCCGACCCCAATCAACGTCATGATCCCTGAGTTCTAATAGGAATTGTGTACAACGTAAAACTGAGCCTTGGTTGCGGGAATAAAAATGGTTTAAAAACTGTGTTGTGTCTGTTTGACTGTTCATTCTTCAGGTGCATGTGTGTTCCCTATAGATCTGAAGAGGGTCAAACAGGCCAGTAAATTCCTTTACAATTCGGACTGCTGCTTTAGTGTCATTTGAACCTACATGTATGACAATTTTGTCAGCAGCAGGGTTGCCAGGTCAAACATAAAATTCTAGCCCAATGACTACTCAAAAACAGCCCAAAATGCCTTAAAACTAGCCCAATTTGTTTACGTTGCCACAGAGTAAAATAGTCCAATACCTTTTTTCACAATGTACATATAAATGTGATTTTTTACCCTAGTCTCTTAATTTCATATACTGTCATTGACTACTCTCCCTCTCTTTCATACACACCACGCAGTAGCTCCTCTCATACCTGGCACAGGCTGCACCATACAGCCAAGGTCACATTTATTTATTAAAAGGAAAATTCTGCAGCTGTGGTTGTTTCAAAATAGCCCAAAAAAACGCTACCCGCGACCAATATATTTTCTACCGCCAAATTGATTTAAAAATAGCCCAATTTGGCTAGAAAACTGCGGACATGGCAACACTGTTTTTGGGAATTTATTTTAGTTCCTCAGCTATGTCGCTGACATTTTCAGCTAGAAAACATTGTTATCATATCCATACTTTGCTGATGTTTTAGTCCCAAATTGGTACAATTTTGGGGTTTTCAGGCTGTGTAGCCTGTGAGAGAGCTTGGCATGTTTCTTACAATATTTAAAGTTGTTTTCTTTAGCACTGCAGGGTTGTAAAATGTTGTTCCTAAGTATAGGCAGCTTTGTGTGCTGTGTACTTAAAATCATAGTGAAAGTTAACTTCATGAACAAAACTAAATCAGTTAGCTGCCTAACAGGAAAACTGTCAGACATCTTTTGTTGAAATGATTGAGTGTAGATGACACCTGAACCCCCAAAAAATTATTTGACAAATATTTCTGTAGCACTGCCTGGGGAGAAACTTATTTGATAAATTTGTAGACAGCGAGGAAAACATTTATACCATTGTATAAATTAGATTTTTCACATGACTTCGTTCATGAGAAATGTATTTTCTGAGCGCAAAGGCGTTTGGATGTAGTTCAATTTTCTGTCATGAGGACATGGTGCATAATGTCTTGGCACGTCAAAATGGTATGGAGGTAAAATTGGTTTTATATTCCCACATTCACATTCAACAGACCAATAGTTTTGAAAATCAATAACTTTTTCTATGATTGACATAGACACATCAAACAAAGTCAGATGTATTCTATAAATGACTGGAAAACTTTACAACCTCTGTTTTTGACACAATGTTTACTAAGGATTTAGTATAAATTCCTGAAATCGGTACCTTCAGAACATAAGACATGTATTGTTTACAAGGCACAAGGCCCACACGACAGCGCATAATCACCTGAGGATAAAACACCTGTTTATCCCACCTTATTTTTTTAAATTGTGTATACAATTTAAGTCAGTCAGTTTTTAATATTTGACGAGTTTACAACCAGTATATTGGTTAATGTCTGATGAATGTGGGAATATAAAACCAAATCTACCTCCAACGAAAATGGTCTACAGCAAACTATTTTGTTTTGCGGAACAACGCAAACCGCGACCAACACTGTATTTATATCCCCTAACAATGTTTCAATAGCAAATCGTTTCGTTACACATATGTGTTATTATCTATATAATCAACTGTAAATGTTATATCACTGTTTGCCATATATAAATTAGTAGAACTGTATAGCTAACTCTCAGATCATCGTACACATACCTAGTTCGCGTAGTTCCACCTCCGGCGTGATACGTAGCATTTTTCGTAACCGATTATTCTTCTCCTGGCAATCATTTACGGTTTTTTCAACTTCCCCGTAAATCTCAGTAGCAGCCTCGGTTAGCCGTTCATTCAAAAACACACGAAACGACCGAAGATTAGACATATTCAGTCGAGCAAGGCGGCAGGCCTAGACTACAACAGAATAATTCATTTAAACCTGTAACTTACTGGCAACAACTAAAAGTATTTCCGGGTCACGACATTTCAAAATATAGGTTTGCAATTACTTAAAGCCCAAAGTTCTAAGTTTGTTTTTGATCATAGATATATAGGGTTCTCGCTAAGTCTGTAAGGGCTTTTCGGAATATGGGTGTAACATAACACAATGTGGAAAAAGTGAAGCGCTGTTACAAGCTGCTCCCCAGGAGGAGAGTGGGATGGCAAACCCACTGCACAGCCACAGGACATGTTGAGGTCAGCAAAAGAGGTATGGGGTCGTAGGTGCGAGCAAGACACAGAAACCAAAGTACTGTTTCACAAGGGGTTTATTTGCCACTGTAATAATAATAATAAATAATAATATTTTGGGAGGAGGCTGCGCAGACCCAGAGTAAATAATACAAAAGTTCCCACCCCTAACCTGTTCTAAACACAGACAAAACTAAAGCTACCTGGCACTCGAGCAAGGCGCCCTAACCAAAGTACAGGGGGGGTAGGCCACTCAGATCTAAACCTGGTGTGTATAACAAGGGAGTATCCCTACGGGTGGTGTAAGCCCATGGGCATCTGTCCTGTCACTCCCCCTCTGGGAAAACAAGAGAACAAAGAATGAATACATAACATACAGTCAAACAACACTAACACAACTATTTCACTAAACACACACTCAAAATAGGCCTACCACTCTAACAAATAAACAAAGCTCTCTACCAACAATACTACCACAATACATATACAATGCTACCAAAACCTACAACAGGCAGAGAGTGTGGTCACCAACAACACAGACTGATAAACAGTCTCTAAGTACTCAATGTACTAAATGTGGCTAGAACCACACACACATTCAATGAGCAACCTTACTGGTGGCCTCAACCACTCTACAAAATACAGCACAATAACCCTTCCTTACAACACCAGGTGTATGGGATAACGGGGAGGAGTCAGTGATAAGTGAAGTGATTGATGATCGGCTGAACCAGGGACACCTGTGGGAATAGACAAACTGAACAGAACTTACACACAGAGAACAAGGCAGAAACACAACACAGCAGCAACATAGACCAGCGCACAGAGAAAATATGGATATAGAGGCTGGGGGACGTAACAGCTGTGAAAACTTTCTGGATGCACTTTTGAGGGAAAAATATTTGATTCCCTGCTGAGTTCATATGTTTGCCCACTGACAGATAAATAATCAATCTGTAATTGCAATAGACCTGAAAAGTCTCGCCCTCCTCCGAGAGAGAGGAGGTTCCAGAATTAAATTTCTCATTAATTTCTCCCATAGATGTTTAGAAAAATCAGAGCGAGTATCAGGTTTCAAGTACCCCTCACTGCAGTGTGCAATTCGGGGTGTGCTTCAATGTGGGCGGAGTCAAACATTTATGCAGTGTGCTATACAAGGTTACTTGTTTTAGGGCGGGGATCAATGTGGTCGGAGTCAAATGTTTGACTCCACCCACGTTTGACCCCCACCACCATTTCTTTACAACCAGCACATGTGTTGTAATGGTTAGGATTAGGAGATGGGAAGAAATGTAATGTAGGGCTGCACGATTATGCGTATCGCGATTAGATATGCACTCCAGAGCCTGTTCGCATGGCAACAGTATATAATGCCCGCAACACGAACTCGGATATTTCATTTCAAAATAATAGCGCTCCTCATTCATTATGATAATCATTGTTTGTTAATTTCATAGAAAGGTAGTGGGTCCATGTTCATGTGTTGCTACAATTAGTCTATTTTGGGTAACAACAGACAATAGTTAATGATTTTCAACTGTACTCGTGTTTTTGTACATGAGACAATGACAATATAGTCAATCGATTTGTGTACAACTTATTTGTTAATGTTTTTAATAACCAGTTATTAAAACATGTTAAATGTGCCGTTTTTGCTATCACATACTCTTATTATTTCTTCACACACAAAACAATTGCATTTGGTTACAATTCACTAGGTTTACAATGAATTCACAATGTTTATTGCATTTAATTAAAACTAGTGCTATTAGGTTGAAATGAATTATCCAAGTTTGTGTTGCGGGCATTATACTGTTGCCATGCGAACGGGCTTTGGAGTGAATAGCTAATCACGATACGCATAATCGTGCAGCCCTAATGTAATGTGTTGAAATGGTTAAGGTTAGGATTAGGAGATGGGAAAAAAATGTATATAAAGTGGTACCAGCACATGTGTTGTAATGGTTACGTTTAGGATTAGGAGATGGTAAGGGCACACTGCATAGACGTTTGACTCCAGCCACATTGAGGCACACCCTGAATTGCACACTGCAGTGAGGGGCTTCTCTCCGGTTTGGCAAAGTGACACAAATGCGGAAGTGCCTTAAACCTGCATTTTATCTGCATTCCAGCTGGGGGTGATACGTCTGGTTGCAAAATAGCTTTTTTAAATACTGTTTTTTGTTAGCATCCCAAATAATATCAGTTAGCTATCTAGATTACTCCTCCCTCTCATCTAAAATTGTCACATCCGCAACCAAGATGTCTGCGCCCGTAACGGCAAATTAGATGACCCAAATCAGATCTTCACAAATCAAAGGGTGAAATCACTCAACCAATGGGTAATGTCCAGTGATATATACAGTATACGGTCTACGGGGAAAATCTGTATATAGAGAGCTTCAGACCATGCCTTGGGCTAACCAGCTACGACGTGACTCATAAGCATACAACATGTCATTTTGAGTGAAAAAAACAGAGCGATCGAAAAAAGGGAACAGTCTTGTACCTTTTACTTTTTTTATTTTCTGTTAGATCTTCTGTACATATATAGTGGGTAGAAAAAGTATTTGATACACTGCCAGATTTTGCATTTTTTTCTAATTACAAAGCATTTAGAGGTCTGTAATTTTCATCATAGGTACACTTCAACTGTGAGAGACGGAATCTAAAACAAAAATCCAGAATATATATATATATGTGTGTGTGTTTAAAAACACTTTTGGGACGTATTTTGTTAATATTCATGTTTTTCTTCTCTTCACCTGTGAATCCCGAACCGACCCCTACACCCTACCCACTCGCTCTGATTGACCTCTGTAGTGATGAGTCGATGACAAATCTCTGAGGGTGACTTTCCCCAGGGTGGCTAGAGGTTTAGTAAACTCATCAACTTCGGGACATACAGTATTATGAAAACGGTACAAAAAGTATAAAACTAAGTAATACTTAAGTATAATAGTGAAGCCCTGTGAATACAGTAGAAGGTATTCACAGGGCTTCACCTTTTCCACATTTTGTTATGTTAAACCCTTACTCAGAAATTCATTAAATTCATTTTTTCGTTCAAAATTCTAAAAAAAATACCCTATAATGACAATGTGAAAGAAGTGTGTTTGAAATCTTAGCAATTACATTAAAAACAAGAAAATACACACTTTAAAATGTGGGCCTTAATTAATCAAGAACTTCTATTTTGAAATGTTGTGACCCATGCTGTGTTGAAACGCTCATGTAAGTCCGGCATGTAATGAAAATAATTATTGGAATACACATTACTGTTTCAATACATGCTGAAAATAAATCATAATGAACGTGACCACAAAAATAAAAAAATTGTAAACTGTGAAGCAGTGGTTCTCAAACTTTTTCTGCCCAAGGCCCGTCTGTTTACAATAAAATGTTTCAGGAAAACCTTACACTTGAGACAAAAGAAAAAGCAAAAAAACTGCACATTTGTATTATGTTTATTAAAGGAAAATGCTTTTTGCCAGTGCAATCAGTTTGACCTTTTAACAAAAACTAAAAATAAATTATTAGATTCATTATAAGTGACTACTGCTATTTTTTCTTAAATCAACCCCATTGAAAACCTCTGGCATGTGATCAAGAGGAAGATGGATGTTCACAAGCTATCAAACAAAGCCGAGCTGCTTGTATTTTTATGACAGGAGTGGCATGAATTCATCCAATATCATTGTGAAAGACTGGTGGAGAGCATGCCAAGACACACTGAGACAAATTATTTTTCATTATACAAATAGTGTTATTCCACCAAATAATAATTTTGGAACTCATCCTAAGTCAACACATTAGTATTGTTTTTTTCTTTGAATAATTCAAGGTGTTTTTGAAATTCTTTGAGTGTCCGATAATGTTGGTAGAGAGAATGGGAAAAGGTGCCCATGGCCCAGGCGTTGTTAAAGTACGCACTGCTGGGCCGGTAATAACACTCACCTATTAGCCCACATGAAAGAAGTACGAATGAAGAGATGTATTGTTTGAATGCTGGAGAAAGGACAAGGAAAGTTTCTAAACTGATCAAATGTTCAAACTCAGGCTGCAAAGGTTAAGTCGCACCATCTGACGTTTTCTGAAGAAAAAAGGGCTCCATAATAGAAGACCCAAGAATAATCCTTGCCTTGCTTAAGGACACAATGACATTTGGCACAGTGGGCAATCAAACCGGATTTCTTCAAATACAAATTTGACTCCTTCTGATGCCCCAGAATTACTACGAAATGTGGAGCAGGCTCAGTGATGTTTTGGGGTTGCTTTGCTGCCACTGACACTGGGTGCCTTGAATCTGGACACAATAAATTCAGAAGTCTATCAAAATATTTTGGATCAAAACGTACATCTCGGTGTTAGAAAGCTGTTTGAGTCGCTGGTCATAGGTCTTCTAGCAGGACAGTACACAGTACGGTACAATTTCCTACGTAAAAATGTGGACGATACATCCAAATTCAATACAGCTAAATGGCTTCACTCATGTGAGTCAGTTTGTGTTCGATTAAGTCTTTTTTTTATAAAGTTATTCCCACAGTCACCACAGCTGAATGGTTATCTCCTGTGTGAGTCAGTGTGTGGCGGTTTAGGTTTTGCTTCTGACTAAAGCTTTGCCCGCAGTCAACACAGCAGAAGGGTTTCTCATCTGTGTGAGTCCGTTTGTGGAGATTTAAGGTTCGCTTCTGACTAAAGCTTTTCCCACAGTCAACACAGCAGAAGGGTTTCTCTCCTGTGGGAGTCAGTATGTCTTTTCAAGGCTCCCTGCTGGTTGAAACTTTTCCCACAGTCACCACAGCTGTATGGTTTGTCTCCAGTGTGGGTTCGTATGTGAAGGGTTAGGTTTCCCTTCAACCTAAAGCTTTTCCCACAGTCACCACAACAGAATGGTTTATCTCCTGTGTGAGTCAGTATGTGTTGGTTTAGGTGCCCCTTATGAATAAAACTTTTCCCACAATCACCACAGCTGAAAGGTTTCTCTCCTGTGTGAGTCTTTTTGTGGAGGTTTAGATTTCGCTTCTGACTAAAGCTTTTCCCGCAGTCGTTACAGCTGAATGGTTTCTCTCCTGTGTGAGTCAGTTTGTGGAGGTTTAGATTTCGCTTCTGACTAAAGCTTTTCCCACAGTCACCACAGCTAAATGGTTTCTCTCCTGTGTGAATCAGTTTGTGGAGGTTTAGGTTTTGCTTCTGACTAAAACCTTTCCCACAGTCACCACAAATGAATGGTTTCTCTCCTGTGTGAGTTTGTTTGTGGAGTGTTAGGTTTCCCAAACGACAAAAGCTTTTCCCACAGTCACCACAAATGAATGGTTTCTCTCCAGTGTGAATCAGTTTGTGGATGTTTAGACTTCTCTCCTGATAAAAGCTTTTCCCACAGTCACCACAGCTGAATGAGTTCTCTCCTGTGTGAGTCAATTTGTGGAGAGTTAAATTTCCCTTCTGAACAAAGCTTTTCCCACAGTCATCACAGCTGAACGGTTTCTCTCCTGTGTGAATCATTGTATGTCTTCTCAAGTCTCCCTGCTGGCTGAAGCTTTTCCCACAGTCACCACAGCTGAATGGTTTCTCTCCAGTGTGAGTCAGTTTGTGGAGGGTTAGGCTTCCCTTCTGACTAAACCTTTTCCCACAGTCACCACAGCTGAATGGTTTCTCTGTTGTGTGAATCTTTGTGTGCTTGGACACATTTCCTTTATATTTAAATGTCTTTCTACAAATAGAGCCTGGCTTCTCTAACTGACAGTGTCTGACATGGGACTTTAGGTTACAGGTGGAGGAGACTTTGGTGTTATGTAGAGGGCTGGGATCAAGTGGTGGGCTGGGGTCAACTCTTCCTGGATCTCCCCTTACATCTGTCCTTTGGTTGTTTTGATTATCTTGAGGCTCACAGGGAAGATAAAGATCTTTTAGGTGGGTCACAGTGACAGGAGGTTTGAGATCCACTGGTTTAGAGTCACTCTCTCTGTTCTCCTCAGTCTGGGTTTGGGGAGGAGTCAAGGACCAAAGAGGCTCTTCCTGATCACATTCACTTTTCACACAGGAAGGATTGAATTTAAACTCTACAATATCATTGTCCACCTCTTGAAGCTGCTCTTCCTCCTGACTGGTCCTGAGTTCCTCCTGTTCCTCTTTAATCTGTGTGGGCTCTGGGTCCTCCTGCCCCAGACTGGGGCTCCACTCCTGCTCACAGTGCTGCTGCTCAGGGGTAACCTCTTCTTCAGAGATTGAGAACTGCAGGGAGTCTGGAGGGACAGAGAGGAGAAGAAGTTACGTACACAAGGGGATCCCAAACATTTTAGCTATGTTAAAAACCCAGGGCAATGATACATTCACAGGCAAAAGGTTTGGGATCAATATATAGGATGGGAAATTAGCACCCACCAAATTCGGGTACTTTTTCACATTGGTGGGTAACTTTTCCTAATCTACCAGCCACTTTGGCGGGTGAATTGTCAACTTTATAATACTGTATTTATTTGTTAATGTGCTACTTTAAGCATTATCTTTTTTGGATTGGAGATAAACGTGTTTGATCCAATTTCAGACACTTACTCATTAACGAAAGACGCACTTATGTCACAGTGCTTATTTGATTGGGTTTCACAAAGCTAGTCATTGAGAACTCCAGCTTTGAGCTGTGCAACTCCATAGACATATAGTGCGGAACAGATGAAATAAATCTAGTTCGTTCCCCAGTATTAAGCCAGAGTAGGCTAAATGAAGTCAATGTTGACAATATCATGGACACAACGTGTATAAAATAGAGAATCTGACTTATCTAACCCAAATCCCAGGTAGCTAAGCCAATTTGCGCTCCCTCATGCAGGAGGCCCGAAAAAGGTCAGAGAACTACGGCTGTAAAAGGTACGTAGGTAGGTATGTATCCATACACTATAGGGTGCAAAATCAGGTACAATATATGTAAAGAAAAAAATGTAGCTATGGGGCAATGCATGTGCAAACTGTATGTTATAAAAGAGTTCTCTAAATGTTAGGTTGGTTTGCAGGCTTCACAATGTAACTTTGTCCATACAGTCATTCGGTTGCTGAGGCAGTTGTGGAAACAAAAACTACTGTCTCCTCACTGTATTCAAGCAGCCCTATCAGCAGAATCTGATCAGGACAAATCAGTTTCAAGAGCAATAGGGGTTTTAATGGCTGCAGATATGCACCAAAATCAGTTTCAAGAGCAATAGGTGTTTTAATGGCTGCAGATATGCACCGATCTACTACCAATTAAACAAAAAACTGATCTTTAACAAGGACTGGGGTTGTTTGTTGAGTCTACGTTTCTGATTGGATTCTGATAAGAGGCGCTCTTGTTTAACCAGAGAAGCATACACGTGAACACACACACAAATGTAAAGGCTGTTCAACTTCTCAAGGACAAACTTCATTAAATTAAAATCTGTTGATAATCAACAATTTTCCTTTGCCAGAATATGTTTTACTATTAATATTTTTGTTGTATTGTGTTTGGTTCCATTGCTGAAGACGCATCAACTAGTAGATTTGATGGGAGCTAATTTAGCCAGTGCTTAGATTATTTCATTATTAACCTCAGAAATGTTTTCCTAACAGAATATTCTAAAATAAATGTACAAATGTCAAATTAACAGTTGATTGAACCAAACTTGTAGCATAAGTTAAGTGTTAGGAATGTTTTGCACTGCTCAATTGTGAAGTGCACATTATGTTGGTTGAACATTATGGTGGCTGGTAAAATGTGGGTATCGACCACCAGCCTAGCTGAGGCAATGTGTCAGAAACAGCCCTCCTGAACAGTACTGTAGACTCAAATTACCTTTTGGATTTGCTGAAAGATGTAACTACAATTAGATTCATTACAGACATTCGGAGTTCAGACACGTGTCACGTCTCTATTAAGTCTGACAGCACAATGGGGGATGCAAGTTTTACATAAGTAGCATTAACCATTTACTCCTAAAACGCCTGCTGAAAACGGCTATAAAAACTATGTTATTCTAGGATGAATATCCTTATCTCCTTATTCCTTCAGAACTGGAATAATGTGTTCTGAGCGGGAGCCAGTGTAAGGACGTCAGAACTGGAATAATGTGTTCTGACTGGGAGCATGTGTAATGACTTCGGAACTGGAGTAATGTGTTCCCAATGGGAGCCAGTGTAATGACTTCAGAACTGGAGTAATGTGTTTTGACCGGGAGCCAGTGTAATGACTTCAGAACTGGAGTAATGTGTTCTGACCGGGAGCCAGTGTAATGACTTCAGAACTGGAGTAATGTGTTCTGATTGGGAGCCAGTGTAATGACTTCAGAACTGGAGTAATGTGTTTTGACCGGTAGCCAGTGTAATGACTTCAGAACTGGAGTAATGTGTTCTGACCGGGAGCCAGTGTAATGACTTCAGAACTGGAGTAACGTGTTGTGACTGCTTAGAATCTCCTGAATTTAGCTGAGATATCCGATTTACAATAGCTATGACAAGAATAAAAAGCCACGTAACAATGTAAGGTCAGCGCTAAGGTTAGCACATTATAAACAAACCTGTTTGTTATTGCGACTCAGCTAATACATCCACATTTGACATAAAAATATATGCTTACAGTCAGCTATCTTTCTTTGATTCGTCATCCAAAAGGGTCCCAACAATGAAATGGAGCATTGTTTTCATTGGTAAAATCCATTTGTTATGTAAAAAATGATCAAAAACCCAATCCAACTTTACCGCAAACTGCTTTGTTTACAAACAGTAACCCAACTATTTCTAGACTTGACCTTCAAGTCAGTGTTCTAGTCGCTGAATTCTATCTAGATGTTCAGAGACAGCCGATTACTCATTCTAAATTCCAGTAAGGCAGAAATACATGACCATATGACTGGGTATACTCACATCCAGGGCATGCTGATTTGCCAGAGCAGTACTCACATGACTGACAGTAAATCCATCAAATCATGACCTGAACTGTCTGAATTCAACCTAGGTAGACAGCCAATGAGCTGGGCTATTCAGTCATTTTGGGTTGATCCTTCTGAGGCCTTGTCCACACGTACACACATATTTTTGAGAACAGAGTTTTTCTTCATTCGTTTAAAAAAATAATAATGTCCACATAAACACAATTTAAAATAATCTCTGTCCACATAAGCACAGTTTAAAATAATCTCTGTCCACATAAGCACAGTTTAAAATAATCTCTGTCCACATAAGCACAGTTTAAAATAATCTCTGTCCACATAAACACAGTTTAAAATAATCTCTGTCCACATGAACACAGTTTAAAATAATCTCTGTCCACATAAACACAGTTTAAAATAATCTCTGTCCACATAAACACAGTTTAAAATAATCTCTGTCCACATGAACACAGTTTAAAATAATCTCTGTCCACATAAGCACAGTTTAAAATAATCTCTGTCCACATGAAAACGCAAAAACACCCGATCATATGCTGTCAAGAGCATGCCAAACCAACAGTTGACGATATAACCCTAACCGTAAAGTCATTTTGGCCAATCAAAAGCCTAAAAAAGGGTTATTACCTGTTCCGGTAGTTCTCATCCAGGTCTGTGTCATGGGAGAGTAATGTAGTCATAAGCAGTGACCCGAGTAGTAATACATTCTGACGCCTCTGTTCTGCAATGTAATGCGATAACTGTGCATGTATCGGAATACATGTATTAAGCCCTGTTAGCACAGTTATTAGCAGTGATATTTTGGCTTAGGAATAGGAAGCCAAAGATAGGAATTGTGGGTTTTCATCAGCTGTATGCCATCAGTATTAAAACAATAAATGACCTGAAATATTTCAGTTGGTGTGCAATGAATCTAAAATATATGAACGTTTAATTTTTATCATTACATTATGGAAAATAATGAACTTTATCACAATATGCTAATTTCTTGAGAAGGACCTGTAGGTTGTCTTTCCCAGGGGGAAATGATTAGAAGTGTTTACATACCCCAATTTGAATATATGGCTTTTCATTTACATCTTGTGTACACTCACTGTGTACACTTATTCTAAATTATTTTCACATATCCATAAATGTCAAAGACTTTCCTTTAAAAAAATATCATGCATATTTATCTCCTTACTTCAGGTCAAATATAACAAGAGGTTAAATTTGGGTATGTTTTCTAGGTGCAAATTGAGTTTCACGGCCTGATCCCTAACAGGTTAAAGATATTTCTCAGCTTCCAAAACTGGTCGAAATTTTTGATGAAAATCAATTCTCATTCGCAGCACGTGGAGGCAAGCCAGCTGTGTAGTGCTAACAGACTGCTCAAACAGCCAATCCCTCGACCAACTATTGGTATTGGACCCGATATATGCACGCTGGTAGACTCATGTAGAGTCAAGAGTGTCAAACAGGCCAGTAAAATCCTTAACAATTCGGACTGCTGCTTTAGTGTCATTTGAACCTTGATGTATAACAATTTTGTCAGCAGTCATGTAGCTTTTGAGAATTTCTGGTAGTTCCTCAGCTATGTCGCTGACATTTGCAGCTAGAAAACGTTGTTATCATATTCATACTTTGCTGATGTTTTAGTCCGAATCGGTACAGTTTTGGGGTTTTCAGGCTGTGTAGCCTGCGTGAGAGCGCGACAATCATTTTGTGTGTGCTGATGTTTCTTACCATATTTAAAGTTGTTTTCCTTAGCACTGCAGGGTTGTGAAATATTGTTCCTAGGTATAGGCAGCTTTGTGTGCTGTGTGCTTAAAATCATAGCGACAGTTAACTTCATGAACAAAACTAAATCAGTTAGCTGCCTCACAGTAAAACTGTCAGACATTTTTCTTTGAAATGAGTGAGTGTACTGTAGATGGCAACTGAAACCCACAACAACTGTGACTAATTTTTCTGTAGCACTGCCTGGGGAGAAACTTATTTTTAACAAATTTGTAGACAGCAAGGAACACATTTATACCATTGTATTTTAAGTAGCCTAGATTACAGATTACATGTCTTTGTTGATAATAAATGTATTTTCTGAGCGCAAAAGTGTTTGGATGTAATTCCTTTTTCTGTCAAAGATTTGGCAAACTAGCAAACTATTTTAGCTATTTGCGGAAAAACGCTACCCGCAACCAACACTGTATTATGCACTAACAATGTTTTAATAACAAATCGTTTGGCTAAACATGTGTCATGATCTATATTATTAACTTTATTTGCAGACTCAGAGTCCAGATAGAAACTACACATAACACATACACACGAACATAAACACATACACACTGACATAAACACATACACACTGACATATTGACTTCCATATATTACATAAAGGGAACATATAAATAGAAAATACATACATACATACATACATACATACATACATACATACATACATACATACATACATACATACATACATACATACATACATACATACATACATACATACATACATACATACATACATACATACATACATACATACATACATACATACATACATACATAGCTTTAGACAATAATATGATCAACTGTAAAGTTATATCACTGTTTGCCATATCTACATGAGTAGAACTGTATAGCTAGCTCTCAGATCATCATACACGAACCCCGTAGTTCCACCTCCGGCGTGATGCGTAGCATTCTTCGTAACCGATTATTCTTCTCCTGGCAATCATCTAGGGTTTTTCAACTCCCCCGAAAATCTCAGTAGCACCCTCTGTTAACTGTTCATTCAAAAACACACGTCAGACATATTAAGTCGAGCAAGGCCTACACTACAACCGAATAACTAATCCAGAAGTGAATCTTGCTGGCAACAGTTAAAATGTACTTCCGGGTCACGACATTTCAAGATAGAAGTTCGTGGTTAATTAAGGCCCAAATTTTTGAAGTGTGTATTTTTCAATTTTAATATATTTGCTAAGATTTCAAACACACTTTTTTCACATTTTCATTATCAGTGTTGGGTATAGTTACATTTACGATTACTTTTCAGTTACTTGTTGAGTTCACAAGTTTTGGGAAGTCCATAATTAAGACAAAATGAGGGTCCTCTTTGAACATTTGAAAAGTGCTTTGAGGTTTCTTAGTCATTCAACAAAAATGCTATTGAATTTTATAGTTTTTAAAATGTCACCAAAAAAATTCTAAACATATTTTTGAATTTCCAAAGCCTGTGCAACATGTGGGGGTCCTCTCTGAACAACTGAAAAGTGGTTTGACGTACTGGTTGGATTATGTGACACCTGTGATGGTGTACTGGTTGGATTATGTGACACCTGTGATGGTGTACTGGTTGGATTATGTGACACCTGTGATGTTGTTCTGGTTGGATTATGTGACACCTGTGATGGTGTACTGGTTGGATTATGTGACACCTGTGATGGTGTACTGGTTGGATTATGTGACACCTGTGATGGTGTACTAGTTGGATTATGTGACACCTGCAATGGTGTATAATCCGACTCTGGTTTCTCTTCAATTACGCACAAGCTTGCGTGGCAGAAGAGGAATCATTAGTTGAATCCCACTCTGAACTCTCTCTTTTCTCTCTCCCTGTCCTTTTTTCTACCTTGACGGACTGGGGAGCTGTACTAGTAACAGTGGCTTGACCGCGGCTAGTGCAGTCTCCCCAGGTCCACGGAAAAGGCCGGACCA
>JACXGM010020580.1:0-17752 GCA_016801145.1 Umbra pygmaea | reverse complement strand
CGTATTACGCTCAGAACCGGAGTGAATGGAATGTGTGCAAATCAAAAAAACAATTGGTTTTGTTCGTTGCGCACCATTCCATTCACTCCGGTTCCGAGCGTAATACGAGCCCGTCCTCCCCAATTAAGATCCACCGACCGCGGCTGGTGTACGTATGCTTTAAGTGTAGACTCTGATGTTTAATTTAAGGGTTTTGTCAAAAATATTGTATGAACCATGTAGGAAATACAACCAGTTTTTATATATAACCCCCCACATCTAAGGGCTGGAACCCATAGTAAAACAACCATCCCATATGGAAAATAATCACACAAATAAAATATGATTTTTATTTGTTTTGCCTCATATGTCATACACAAATCGTACCTGATATTGGCCACTTCCCTTCACTGTGAAAAATAAAAGCTTGTAAAAAATGCAAAATTCCATTGCAACCGTATGCATTAACATTTTTGTGTTTTCCCAACAAAGTTTTAGGTGTTTTCCAAACTACAAAAATGCTGTCGTCTTTACGAACAGTTCTTCATTCTACCAGTGGGCACAACTTAAAATTTGTCATTCTGCCAATGTAAGATTGTTTGTTAAGTTAAAAGTGATGTGATCAAAATCACCTGATAACTACAATGCAATTTGAAAAATCGAAGTAACTTACATTTCCAAGCTCAAATGTCACACAGTACATTTAACTCATTTAGCTGACGCTCTTATCCAGAGCAACTTTCAGTAAATACCCCCAGAACAAAGTGCCTTGCCCAAGGACACAATGACATTTGGCACAGTCCAGAATTGAACCGGCAACCTTCTGACCTACTGATCTATCTGCGCAAGTGAGTCTTGCTGATAGAAGAGCACCATTGTGCATTGTCAACGTCAAGGGACCGAACATCCTTATATTTCTATGGGAAAATTATATGTCGCCACTGCTTGGGAACTTTAAATGACACGTTCTGTTTACTCACACATGCATGTTTGGTTGCATTTGTGAGTCAAACTGTTGGTGTAACATGCTTTTTTTATTCGTGTATAGTCATTCAATTTGTTCATGGTAATGATTCAGAAAATCATATAAACTGGATAGGGCACATTTCTATTTTTTACAGTGTACAAAAACATGGTACTGTGTGACATTTACAGTATATGCAAAACGTGTATTTTATCAGTCAAATACAGTATAAATACTATAAGAATGGTTTCAACAGACTTAAATACAACTATACTATTTGCTGATCTTTAATATTTGTCACAGCATTCACCTTCCTTATAATATTAACCTAATGATGTTCTGCAACTTCCTTCAAACTGCACATCAATCCTATCCAAATGTCAAAATATTCTCCCATGATCCCAAAGTATTCTCCCATGATAGAGCCTAGTCAGTGGCTCCATTCCCCACAGACTCCGTTTGATGTTTCTGTTTCTCCCAGACCGTTCCTCCCCTGCCTTCACCCAATAGCTGGTCTGTGTTCTCCGTCAACGGTTCACCCCAGGTATCAATTACATTCATCAGTACATGTCTTTACTGTGAATTCCTGTGTTTATCTTGTCATTTGTCGGTTATTGTTTGATATGCGATTGCTATTACGTTCTATATTAGAAAGCCAGTTGATGTTTGCATGGCACTTTTCTAGGCATTGCCTTATGTACTATGATATATAGATCTGACAATTTCTCAGTGTGCTGTATTCTTGCAGAATATTTTCAATTAAAACCTGTTCTTGGATACAAAACTACATCCGACTCATTACGACTAACAATCGTTACACCACCAGTGTCTGTAGGTAATCATTACTTTAACTCAGAACCATGCACTCCATTAGTATTTTCACCCTTGATGACTATGATAAAAAATCCTCTTGAACTTTCATTCAGAATATCCACAGCAATCAAACTTGTACTTGAAATAAAACAATTGAAAGACAAATTAGACTTATCATAAATGTTTTTATATATGTGCTCCACAATTACTGGCACCCCTGCATTTAATACTTTGCTCAACCTCTGCCCAGATACATCTGAGTCTTCTCCCATAATACACACTGTATACAATGAATACCATAATTCATTGGACAGTGACAATTCTTTGGTTATTTTGGTTCTGTACTCTAGCACGTTGAGTTTGAAAGGATTCCATGACAAAATGCATGTTGAACAATGGCAAAATGCATGTTGAACAATGGCAAAATGCATGTTGAACAATGGCAAAATGCATGTTGAACAATGGCAAAATGCATGTTGAACAATGGCAAAATGCATGTTGAACAATGGCAAAATGCATGTTGAACAATGGCAAAATGCATGTTGAACAATGGCAAAATGCATGTTGAACAATGACAAAATGCATGTTGAACAATGACAAAACGCATGTTGAACAATGACAAAATGCATATGGAATTCAGATTCAGATCCGGTGATTTACAAGGCCAGTCAAGGATTTTCTAAGTTTTGGCAAACAAAATCCCTTTGTTACTCTAGGAGTATGTTAAAGGTCTAGTTCCATGATAAAGTGCTGTCCTGCTGTCCAATGAGTTGAAAAATTTGGTTTTATCTGAGTAGATCAAATATTTCTGTAGACTTCAGAATTCATTGTTCCAATACTGTCTGCAGTCACATCATCACCAAAGACACGTGAGCCTGTTCCACTTGCTGCCATAAAGGCCCAGGCCATAACACCCCCTCCACCATGTTTCAAGGTTGAGGTGGTATGCTTTGGATCATGGGCATTTCTTTATTTTTCCACACTTTCCTCTTTCCATTACTCTGGTCATGTTAATCTTTGTCTCATCTGTCCATAAGAATTTGTTCGAGAACTGTTGGGCTCTTATAGGTGCTTTTTAGCAAACAGTGGTCTTGCCTTTCTGTTCTTCAGGCGTATCAGTGGTTTGCATTTATTAGTGTACCCTCTGTAGTCCTGTTGGTGTAGTCTTCTACATCTACTCCTGCATCCAGTGTTTCAATTGGTTAAGCTTTCTTCACCATAGAGAGAATTCTCCGGTCATCCCTGAAAGTGGTCTTCCTCGGTCTAACGGGTCTTTTGGCACAATCCTTGACTGGCCTAGTCAATCACCGGAACTGCCTCCAATTCAGCATGCATGTTATATGTTGAAGAGGAGACTTGAAGCCATTAAGTCTGTGAAACAAGCAGAAACTTGTTTCCTCCATACAAAATATCTCCAGAGCCGTGAGATTCCAAAGTCCATGCTTGTTGACTTACCTCTTTAGTTCATCCCACAGGTTTTCTATCAGGTTTAGTTCAGGGGACTGGGATGGCCATATTAGCTGGTACATGATGGAGTCCATGATACTATGTATCCTAACAAGCTCTCAAGGGCTCCAAAACCTCAAAGATCCACATTTGTCCTTGAGGTACTTAATGGAATGAGGTACTTTTCTGCATGACTATCTTTCTGGCTACACCAAATCCACCTCTGGTGTTTCTTTCAAAAAATATTTATTTTAGTCTCACCTGATAATTGGACCCAGTCCTACAGAAAGCTCCAGTGCCATTTTGCCAAATGTAGGCACTTGAGTTTGTTTGTTTGTTTGAGGACAGAGTTTCTTCTGGCAATCCTCCCACAAAATGGATGGATATGTACTTCAGGTGTGGTCTGATCATAGTTTTGGTGACTTTCTGACCCCAGGACCCAACTAATATCTGGAATTCTACATCTGTACTTCTTGGAGATTCTATGCCTACTCAAACCATATTACTGACTGTGAGGGTGAATTTAGACACTTCTTTTCCTGGCCAATTGTTAACACCTCCAGTTGCTTTAATATTGTTAATTACTACCCTGATTATGGAAATGTGCATTTTCAACTGTTGGGCAATTTTTTCTGCCATTCCCTGATTTGTGCACCTAAATAGCCTTTTGTTGCACATCATTACTGTATTCTCGGGTCTTTCCCATAGTGACGACTGACTATGGGGTTTGGGTTTCTACTCATTCAGGTGAACCTAACAGTGTTGGGTAAAGTAGCTTGTACAGTTACATTCCAGTTACTTGCTGAGTTCACACGTTTTGGGAAGTCCCTAATTAAGACAAAATGATCAGGTAAATGGAGATCATATCTTACTGGTGACCATAATTTATATTTTCTTAACTCTTTCTATTTGTTTTATAGGTAACTGTTAACATATAAACTCCATTTACCTGATCATTTCTCTACTTAGGGACTTCCCAAAACTTGTGAACTCAACATGTAACTGTAATGTAATGTAACTGAAAAGTAGCTTTACCCGACACTGGAACTTAATGATGTGAAATATTAATTGGATTTTACTCCTAGGGGGGCAAATAATTGTGGTGCACATGTTTCTGAGAAGTCTTTGCGATTACATTTTTTTGACATTTGTTTGGTTCCCTAATTTTACTTTTTCTAGGTTCAATGCTTGTGAATAACGAAATATTTTAAAAAGATAAACAATAAAAAAATTATCATCATTAACAAAACCAATTTCAAACAGAGTGATCCATTAGAAAATGATTTTTGCCCCAAGTCAAACATTTAATCAAACTCACCAGATGTAGAAGACGAAGAGAAAGCCTGGTGCTGAGATGGCAAACTGGAGCTTGCGCCAGTCCCTGATGAAATAGGCCAGGCCTGCCAGGGTGATGTAGCCGAACCCAAAGAAGTAGTCCGTGATAACCCCAGCCAGCATCCGCTGCCTGGAGCCGGTCCACTCCGTGCCTGGTGGTCACAATCAGGAGAGCATTGTGGGTAAAGAACAAGCACCATTATGTTAATGTTACTCTGATCACGTGACTTTACGGAGGTCTGTGTGTGTTGTTAAAATAGAGAACGACTAACCTAAAACAAAAGCGTTCATAACGACAGCAGAAATAGTTGTTCCAACCATAAAGCGGAGAAAAACATAAACGTAGAAATTTGGGGCAAAAGCAGCGCCAACCCCAAAAGTGGACTGGATTGCCAAACCAACTAAGATTATGTTCCTGCGACCGTACCTGTAAAAAGAAAAATAAATATTATACATTTTTAGATGCCTAGGAAGTGTTATACAGGCTTTGTGGTTACAAATGAAGATTCTAAACTGGTATTTCAAACTGTTGATATATACTTAAATATTTGAATGTCATCTGACTTCGTCAGCTAATAGTGCAGCAAATTAGTTTAAAAAATCGTTCACTTCGGTATCCAAGCATTAAATTTGGCACAGATACTCTCTAAGGGCCACTATTTTGGGAAAAGGCATTAGCAACTCAAAAATTCAATATGGCAGCCATTTTTCAAGATGGCCACCATTGCTATTCAATGCTTATTATATCTATTATTCAAACAGTGATCCAAGCATAACATTTGATACAAATACTCTCGAAAGGACATGTTAATGGAAAAAGTTGCTTGTCTCTCAAAAATTCATTTTTCAAAAAGGCCACCGTTCCTGTTGAATATAAATTACTTCAATTGTTCAAATGGTGATGCAAGCATAAAAATAGGCTGAAATACTCTTCAAGGAACATTCTTTTGGAAAAAGGTATGTGCCACTCAAAAAGTCAGGATGGCGGCCATTTTCAAGATGACCACCATTTCTGTCAATTAGTCATAATAGCTGTGTCTCAATGTGAAGGCTGCACCCTTCGAAGGGCGCGGACTTCGAAGGATACAGCTTACATGGCCTTTGGAGGCTGTGAATGTAGCCGTCATTGGATAACCACCAGGTGTTCCCAATTACCGCCTAGCAAACGGTGTGAGAGGAGAGCTGCCATCCTACATGACATTTGTGATATGTCAAGTAACTATGGAGCATGAATTGCTAACTTTTCTTTTTATTTTATTTTTGTTACTGGAGGAATTATACACTTTGATATACGTTGACATTCAGCCTTGTATTTTGAAGGATTTTGCCACATTTCAGGCTTCAAACATAAAGATATGAAACTGTAATTTTTTGTGAAGAATCCACAACAAGTGGGACACAATCATGAAGTGGAACAAAATTTATTGGATATTTCAAACTTTTTTAACAAATAAAGAACAAAAAAATTGGGGGTGCAAAATTATTTTAAAGTTAATACTTTGTACCACCACCTTTTGCTGCGATTACAGCTGTAAGTCGCTTGGGGTATTTCTCTATCAGTTTTGCACATCGAGAGACTGAAATTTTTGCCCATTCCTCCTTGCAAAACAGCTCAAGCTCAGTGAGGTTGGATTGAGAGTGTTTGTGAACAGCAGTTTTTAGTTCTTTCCACAGATTCTCGATAGATTCAGGTCTGGACTATGACTTGGCCATTCTAACACCTGGATATGTTTATTTGTGAACCATTCCATTGTAGATTTTGCTTTATGTTTTGGATCATTGTCTTGTTGGAAGACAAATCTCCGTCCCAATCTCAGGTCTTTTGCAGACTCAGGTTTTCTTCCAGAATGGTCCTGTATTTGGCTCCATCCATCTTCCCATCAATTTTAGCCATCTTCCCTGTCCCTGCTGAAGAGAAGCAGGCCCAAATCATGATGCTGCCACCACCATGTTTGACAGTGGGGATGGTGTGTTCAGGGTGATTAGCTGTGTTGCTTTTACGCCAAACATAACGTTATGCATTGTTGCCAAAAAGTTCCATTTTGGTTTCATCTGACCAGAGCACCTTCTTCCACATGTTTGGTGTGTCTCCCAGGTGGCTTGTGGCAAATTTTAATCAACACTTTTCATGGATATCTATCAGAAATGGCTTTTCCATAAAGGCCAGATTTGTGCAGTATAAGACTGATTGTTGTCCTATGGACAGACTCGCCCACCTCAGCTGTAGATCTCTGCAGTTCATCCAGAGTGATCATGAGCCTCTTGGCTGCATCTCTGATCAGTCTTCTCCTTGTATGAGCTGAAAGTTTAGAGGGACGGCCGGGTCTTGGTAGATTTGCAGTGTTCTGATACTCCTTCCATTTCAATATTATCACTTGCACATTGCTCCTTGAGATGTTTAAAGCTTGGGAAATCTTTCTGTATCCAAATCCAGCTTTAAACTTCTCCACAACAGTATCTCGAACCTGCCTGGTGTGTTCCTTGTTCTTCATGATGCTCTCTGTGCTTTCAACGGACCTCTGAGACTATCACAGAGCAGGTGCATTTATACAGAGACTTGATTACACATAGGTGGATTCTATTTATTATTATTATTCATTTAGGTCAACATTGGATCATTCAGAGATCCTCACTGAACTTCTGGAGAGAGTTTGCTGCACTGAAAGTAAAGGGGCTGAATAATTTTGCTCGCCCAATTCGTCCATTTTTCATTTGTTAAAAAAGTTTGAAATATCCAAAAAATGTTGTTCCACTTCATGATTGTGTCCCACTTGTTGCTGCTTCTTAAAAAAAAAATTGAGTTTTATATCTTTATGTTTGAAGCCTGAAATGCCTGAAAAGTTCGAAATGTTCAAGGGGGCCGAATACTTTCGCAAGGCACTGTATATGAATTTTTCGGCCACCACGCTATTAACACCAGCTATTTTCTTTGAATACAATTGCGTCATCACCGGTGCGCTATGAGTTCTGGAAAAGGGTAGGCTGCGAAGTGTCCTTTTTTGTATCCTTCATTTGCCCGGGAATATGATGGGCGCATTTGGTGTCGCATTTGAATAACATTCCAAACTGGGGCAGCCTTCGTTGCGCTGCGGTGATGAATGCGGCCTTCGAAGGGTGCAGAGTTTGATTTGAGACAGCCTTCGTAGTACTGCTGCGACGCAATCGGCCTTCAAATGCAGCCTTCGAAAGGTGCAGAGTTTGATTTGAGACAGCCTTCGTAGTACTGCTGTGACGCAATCGGCCTTCAAATGCGGCCTTCGGAAGGTGCAGAGTTTGATTTGAGACAGCCTTCGTTGTACTGCTGTGACGCAATCGGCCTTCAAATGCGGCCTTAGGAAGGGTGCAATCTACACATTCAGACAGCTATAGTCTGCTTTGTCTGCCTCCTCTCCTTTGACCAGTCCGGCTTAGTTAAACTTGCCAGGGATAGAAAATTCCCACCGGCATAGCTCTCAGGTTCATTAGAGTACACAAGGCTTTCCACTGCAAGGTGCAGTCCACAGTGGGGAAGGGCAACTGTTAGAAAAAGGAAGTGGCCAGTAAAAATTCAGGATGGAAACCATTTTTCAAGATGGCTGCCATTCATGTCCTATGTTCATTGCCACTCTTTCCAAATAGTGATACAGAAAATATGCCACAAATACACTGTTAAGGCCACTTTTTGGAAAAATTGGTTGTCCAATGAAAAATTCAAGATGGCCGTCATTTCGGGTAGTATGTACACTCAAAAAAGGCAATCGCAAAAATGTAAGATTTTTTAGGTGTGTGTTGCTTTAATAGTGTACTCTTTTGGGACTGAGTTAAAAGGAAGGATTGAAGAAAAAAAAAAGTTTTATTCACATTTTTACCAGCTCAAAGGCCTTGAGGTCCAACCTGGGATTGAGAGGTTATGCCCTGCCGAGTCATAATAAAGACTTTTACAAATGGTAGCCAATGCCTCCCTGCTTGGCAGTCACTAAGTGTTGTATTGGGGGCAACATATCCAGGAAGGTGTACATATAAATCATGGTCCAGAATCAGGAAATTGGCTCTCGGCCCACCGCAAGGTTACTTACTTTTTTATTCACATTTGCAATTGCACAGTTCTGTGCAAGTGAAACCCAATCTAAAACATGTGCATCTTCCACGGCACTCTGATTTGCAGCCACACTTGGCTAGTGCATTTGCTGTCCAAAAGACCCCCCATTGTTCACCGAGCTATTTCTATCCAAAGTCAGAAGGACTCTACTTTACCCTATATGCAGCCTGCCTGATATGCAGCATGTTGGGTGTGTTGAAGCAGAGCTGCTCTTGTTGGAG
This sequence comes from Umbra pygmaea, assembly GCA_016801145.1. Classification (NCBI taxonomy): domain Eukaryota; kingdom Metazoa; phylum Chordata; class Actinopteri; order Esociformes; family Umbridae; genus Umbra; species Umbra pygmaea. The sequence continues at coordinate 8,916 of JACXGM010020580.1, read as the reverse complement.
GAAAGGCTTCATATGGCCTCTGCTTTCGGGCAAACATGTAGAGTCTAGCCTCATCTACACTAACAGCTGTGCTTGATAAATCATACAGCAGGACCACAAACTTCTCAAGGATCTCCAGGTCACTATCAGTCAGAACAGGAGGGTATTGACTTAGTTTGCTGAAGTTGAGAGAGGCCTCAGGGAAAATGTCCCAGGTTTGCCAGGCAGTCTTTTTGTTTGCCATCAGCTTCCTCATGGAAACATTTGTCTAGACGATCGAGACAGGTTTCAGATGTACTACATTTGGCACAGTCATTTGAGCAATCTTGTCAGCCAGAAGGTGGAAGAGGTCTGGAACAGACTTGACTCTTTCTGGACCAATCCTAAGCTGCCGACGCTCCTCACTACTGCTTTCCTTTGTCGTATGCTGAAATACAGAGAGACTGGTGCCATGGAACAATGTTGTAGCAGTTGTTGCAGAAGGATTGGGGTCAATGTTGTTTACAACAGCAGTGGTGAACAGCCCTTTCCGTAGCATCGTTGGATAGACCACACCCTCCTCAACATACTTGTTTACTGTGGCATCTCCCAGTTGAGCTGATATCTCCAGCACCCGGTCATATGAGATACTCATACCATGTTCATGCAGAATTTCAACCAGGCTTCCCTTCCTGGTTTTGGCAAACACAGCAATACCAATGTATACTGGGAATGGAGTTTCTCTATCTTTGGAATGTCTGTGGGCAGCTGCTTCCACTTTGTACCTGGAGAAGCAGTTGTACTGCAACAGATGTGCAATAGCCTGGGCAGTCTGTGAAGTGCCAAATCTCAGCTGCTATTTGATGTCGGCTCCATGTTCTACCATATAATCAAATTGCAGAAGAGATGGGTGGATGGCCTCTTTGATTATTCCCTCAAACAACAAATTGTAGGAGAGATGGGGGATGGCCTCTTCGATACATTCCTCATGGAATGTTCCATCAAATCTGGACTGATGATCCAGAATATGTCTTCTCAATATTTTTGCAGCCTTTGCCATGATAAGTGCCTCTGAGTCTTCAGACGCTTCAGAGAGAGCCAAGCTAACATCTTTCTGGAAAGCCAGGAGCACATCTCTGCCCTGTTTGTGAGCCATGAGTTCAAAGATCTCAGCCAACAGCTTTTCCTTAATTCTAGTAGAGTTAACTGTACGGGAATGTACACCCAGTTGATCTAGACGCTGCTGGTACAGGTTGCACACATCTGCAAGGCGGAAGGCGGAAAGACCATTAGAACTGAGACTGGTTTCAACAATATAGGTGACCAGTTCAGAAAGAGCAATAGGAAAGATGGCTGGTTGAAACGTTTCACTCTGTGACTCTTTCGCAAGCCTTCTGAGGTGGAGTTTCTACCTGTTGTAAAGATGAATGAGACACAAATTATGGTATTTAAGCTCCTGTGCAACGGCATCAGCACCACTTAGTTGAGCCAATAATTTACCACCATTCAGTGTTTATGCACATTCATTTTGTCTGTCATTCAGGTGCATTGTCATTACCTGACGTAGGTCAGAGTCAGGAGATATGTATCACCAAGAAAGCAAACCTGATCATCTAGACTTTTCTGCATCATCGTTCTGCAACACTTTGTTTGGCCTTCATCTGTCACACTACATTGAGCATTGGATTGTTGCTTCTGAGCACAAACTACCTTTGTGTTGTTGAACCGAAGTTGACAATTGTAGTGATACTTGAATTTTTTAGTACCACACACCTTTTTCCATGAGAATGTTCCTTGAAGAATATTTGCACCAATTTTGACGATAGCATCACCATTAGAAAAATGTATGTAAGGATTCAAGAGAAATAGCGGCCATCTTGAAAAATGGCCGCCATTTGGAATTTTTGGGAGGCCAATGCCTTTTTCCCAAAAAGTGATCCTTACAGAGTATCTGTGCCAAATTTCATGCTTGTATACCAATTTGAACAATACTCTTGAAATATGCCATTAATTTGCTGCACTATAGCAATTATCAGTTAATTAAACATATCTACTAATAATATGCCATTTTCAGTTATTTTATATTTTGAGTTCTTTTTATGTTTACTTTTTAGCAAATTAGAGTCATGGTCAATTGAATTTAAATCTGTTGATTAATTTGATGAGTCAATGGCCCATTTCCCTACACGTGCCAATCAATCAATAATCACTATCAATAGCATGCATATTTGTTTTAATCTTACCTATCAGCTAAGAAACCAAACACCACCGCACCAACCAGAAGACCAAACATGTAGACTGACGAACCAATGTTATTTAAATTTGCATTGTCACACACCAGGTTCCACTGTAAATGTCAGAAAGTTCAAATTAGTTGAAAAGCTACAAATGTGGACGAAAATATTGCTACTCTTCCATGTTGTTTTAAAAATTGAAATTTATTCTATATTAGAAATTGACAAAAGAATTTCATATCCACCATTCTTAATTTCACAATAAATAGAACAGAAACTTCACTTCAGATTCATGACATAAATAATAAAACAACAGAAAATGGCATGGACAAAAATATTGGAACACTTCATCTAATATTTTGTTGCACAGCCTTTGAAAACAGTAACTGCAAATCAAACACTGTCTGGCTTGAACTGTGTTTCTCTACTGCAATACTTGACTGGTTTGACCAACTCTTTTTGAGCAAACCACTCCAGTTCTCTCAGTTTTGATGGATACCTTTTCCCAACTGCGAGTTTCAGCTCTTCCAATCGATATTAGATGGCATTTAAGTCAGGAAGATTTCTAGGATGGTTTGGAGGTATGTTTTGGATCATTACCCTGCTCAAGGACCCATGACCTGTGACTGAGCACCAGTGCCAGAGATAGCAAAGCAACCCCAAAACATCACTGAGGCTCTCACGTTTTAGGAAAGAGATGTTTGTTTTTTTCTATGAAAGGTTATTTTTTTCCTTGTAAACATGGCATTATGATTGACCAAAAAGCTCGACTGTAGTTTCATCTGTTTAAAGAGATTCTCCCAGAAGGACTCTCTTTCTCTCTTAGAAATTCGATATTCCTAGATGTTCTACCATGCAGCAATTTTTCATTCAGACAGTGACGGATGGTGCAACAGTGCTCACATGCGCATCAAGCTCTTTAGAGATGGCGTTGTACCCTTTTGACTATTACATTCTTTCTAACCTTGTAAAACTCTGGTTTTCATTCTCTTCCATGTTCATTGTAATACACAGATTAACACAAAACAGCAGAGTGAATACTTTCTCCATTTAAACTGGCTGAATGAGTAATTATGCAATTGAAGACACGTGTAATATTAATTAAAAAAAGAATCATCAGCTTGAGGTGTCACTACAATACAATTATTTTATATCTATTACTTCTAAAGGGTATCAATAATATTGTCCAGGCCATTTTAGAATGTCTTTGTAGAATATTCAACAATTCAATCCAAGTTTTAAAAATGCATGTACGGATGACAAATTTTATTTTAAAACACTTTTCAAGGTGAAGAATGCATTATTTAAATAAAATCCATTGGAACCTGATACTTTTCCCCTTGTCTGTTCATCTTACTTACAATTTCATCTTTTACATTCTGTTACTGTCTCTTGATTGTAACTGTCTCTAGATTGTTACTGTCTCTAGATTGTTACTGTCTCTAGATTGTTACTGTCTCTTGATTGTTACTGTCTCTTGATTGTTACTGTCTCTTGATTGTTATTGTCTCTAGATTGTTACTGTCTCTTGATTGTTACTGTCTCTTGATTGTTACTGTCTCTTGATTGTTACTGTCTCTTGATTGTTACTGTCTCTTGATTGTTACTGTCTCTTGATTGTTACTGTCTCTTGATTGTTACTGTCTCTAGATTGTTACTGTCTCTTGATTGTTACTGTCTCTAGATTGTTACTGTCTCTTGATTGTTACTGTCTCTTGATTGTTACTGTCTCTTGATTGTTACTGTCTCTTGATTGTTACTGTCTCTAGATTGTTACTGTCTCTAGATTGTTACTGTCTCTAGATTGTTACTGTCTCTAGATTGCTGTTCCTGCAATGGCTTGTTTCTGTGCAATATTTCGCTAATGTTGCTGTGTTAAAGTTACTAATTTGGTGTTAATATTGCTGTGTTACAGGCACTACTCTTACTGCTGCTGTTCTGTCATGTTTCTGTCATGGGTTGTCATCATTAATGAACTGTGCAACCCTAGATCCGTTCAGGGGATTTCATTGACAGTTTTCTCTAGTTTCCTTTCCAAAATCCTCATGGAACGGTTAAGGGGGGGAAGTGTAATGCAACGGCCAGGCTTTACGAGGAATGCCTACAGCATCCACCCTCCAAGCGGCCAATTGCTTTGGCTGAGATATCACCAGCCAATACTACACCGTTACACAGCTGCATCCTAAAGGCTTCCAGAACTAAAGCGGTTCCATTTAACATAAAGCAGATGGGCTTCAAACGCATTCCTCTGAGGTTGTGGGACAGAGGCTATTGACCCGTTTAGGGAACACAAAGCAATGAGCGAGAGATATTGTTTTCCCTGCAATGACACTCACCTCGGTTGCCACGGTGCTGTGAAAGATTTCCTTGCTGAATTCCCATCCTCCTTGGCAACCCCTGCTGCCTGGGACACCACTCGGGGCCTGGACAGCACTTTGATTCTGTGGAGCAACCTGGGTGCCAGGGTCACCCTCGTAGGGAAAGCAGGACAGGCTGGGGTCCCTGTCTAAGCCCAGTAACAGGCTGAAATTGAAAGTGCCAGAGTCAACATGTCCGTCGGTTGAGGAACGACAGAGGTGTGGGGGTACGGCCCCCGTGAAGACAGACACCAGCATGTGAAACGCCAGCAGAATCTGGGGGAGGCAAATCCATACATACAGGGTCTTCTGGAACTTCCCAAATCCACCAATCTGAGAGAGGATCTCATCAAAATTCAAGTTTCTTTCCATAGCTACAGTTCCAAACCAACTGCCCCCCAAAATGGATTGCCACAGACCCAGATGGTCCAACAGAACTTCTCTCTCTCAAGTGCCAACTGAACAAAACGTTAAAAACTTTTGAATTGACTGAGAATAGAAGAGAAGACTGAGAGAAGACTTTTACCATTCGGAGGACAGGTTGTTCTACTCAGGCTGTGTTCAGTCATGTGTGAGACTGATGCGGTCCATCTGATGCAGTCACCTGTTTGTAATGCAATTTACCCTGGGCGCACAGACTAGTTGGTTGGGCTTTGAAGGCTCCGCTCTGTACTAGCAGGGAAATATACCCATTCACTGCAGGGAGGTAGGAAGTCTGAACTCAGGGGGTGGAGCTCCTATTTGTGAAGGCTGGGTGACTGCATTTGTTTAACTCTAAATGGTATCTACCTCCTCTTACTCTGCCTCTTTATCACTCATTATTTGCATATTGACTTGTGTTTTAGAAACAGTGGTAACAAGTCATATCTGTTGATAACACATAACATACATAGGTAAAAATACAGCCAATTGTCAATTAAATTTGTAAGGGAAGGTCTGTACATTTTACACACCCCAAGAAACCGCACTAAAAGTGGGTGTGTATGAGTTGATGTTGTTATGGAACGTTTTCACCAATCAGATTCACAACAATGTGGGAATATTGGAAAGGGCTTTAAAGCAGCTTGCCTGCCCCCCAGGATACTGTAGGTACAAAAAACTATTGGAAGATGAAGCTGTTTTAGAGATAAGGTAATTCATTCTGGCGTCTAATGATTCATCTCGCACAGAAATTACAACATTGCAGAGAAGTTTGTGGCTGAGTTGGCCAGACAAAAGCAACAGATAAACACAATGGGATTGGATTAAGATTTGTGCTACTGACACCAATCAAAAGCCGACATTCATCCTCAGGTCAAATTTCCCAGTCTTATCCCATTCATATTTTCTCCAGTTGTGGTGTCACATTATTCCCACAGAGTTGACTCACTTAACTGTTCTCAAATCACAACCATTCATAAAAAGGAGTGGAGTACTGTGATGTTATGAGCTCTTTCCTGAGGCGTGGAGATCCAGTAAACAGGTTCTCATATTTTGCTGACATTAACTCCAAATGCAAGCACCTACATGAATGATACATTTTCAGACAAAACATTTCAACAGCAAATTACAAGACTGGGAGGGAGTCTGCAATATTGAAAAAAGAATTGCTAATCTTATTATAATTTTCCCTTCAACCAGCATGCATGGTTTTCTTGATTATGTAGTGGCATAAATACAGGACATCCATTAGATACTATGAATCACAAAGTTTTAAAAGGAAAAGAAAGCAAATGGGATTTGTTTTTAGTTTCTTTAATAATTTCTTCCAGACACATTTAATGTGAAATACAGTTCATGTAAAACATCTGAAAGGGCAAATCCTTTCTACATAATGATGACAACATTGAAATATGAGGTCAATTAAGGACAAGGAGGACAAAATTCTATATATTCTACCAAGAAACATCAAATGATTTAAAAGTGTATAAATCACATTTACAAAATAAATAACATACAGTATTATCAACTTGATTAAAAATGTCCACATGTGGACTGACTCATCCCATTTTGCTGGCATCTGCTCTGGAGGTTTGTGGTTTGTTGGAAGAAAGCATTCAGAGCAAGGCCGGAGTGGGACACATTTTCAGACCAGGAGTTTCATGGTGCACCGGCCCATTTTGTAATGGGGTAAATAGTAACTGCAAATACTTTACCTCCTTTACATGTGTAATTTCCTACTGTATATGTTACAGCACATTTATTTAGAGACAACTTAAATGTATATGCTAAAACTATTAAAAAAATATCCACAATAATTAGACAACTACGGTAAATACAGAGACATTGACCAAATAATGTTAAAGTGATGTTCGCAGTAATATAACCCTAGGGTCCTTTGCACCTTGACCTCGAGCCAAACAACCCCCGTAAGCTTTTTTCACTTGTTATAACATTGGTCGAGTTAGAGCTATCAGCCGACTAGCTTAGTGCAGGCGCTAATGGAACCACGTTTGTATCTTGTAAATAACCCCAATTAATAATGCGGGATCTCACGGGATCTCATGGTAGCAGCCATCAGGTAAGTGTTTTTTAAATATACTGCTACCGCGATCCTGCAAGATCACACACAGAGCACAATATTTATTGCCTAGCTGCCGAGAGTAGCAGCCATCAGGCAAGTGTTATTTAAATATACTTCTGGTGTACTTACAAACTTTTCAATGCCTCGTTTTATAAGTACAGAACCTATTTGTACTACTTAAAAAGTTTGGTAACATTCCCGGCATTATTAGTAGTGTTATTTATGATACACAAACGTGGTTCCATTAGCGCCTGCACCAAGCCACTCTAACTCGACCAATGTTATAACAAGTGAAAAAAGCTTACGGGGGGTTGTTTGGCTCGAGGTCAAGGTGTAAAGGACCCTAGGGTTATATTACTCCGAACCATCACTTTAAGTTTGAAAAATGAGGTTGTATATTACGCATTTTAGAAGACATTTTTCTTAGTTCTGTCTACTGTTTTTAGTTAAAGAGTTTTCTTTTTCTAATAATAATTATTTTTACAATCGCTAGGACCCATTTCTCAATATTTAGGTCTCTTTTTCTCTACACACAGTTCTCATAACCAACTTTAAGTGGTGCACAGCAGTTCATTTCACATCCAAAATGCACTAAAGCTACCAAAACAATTCATACTTCTCAAATCAACAAATTCTTCAATAACACTAGCAACAGTTGTCACCCAACATGCACACTTTGTCACTCATTAAACAATAACCTAAGCAACACTAAGAACAGATTAGTTCTATACAAAACAAGAATGACCTGTTCTACAGTATATAGGCTCCAGGAGTATTCAAATCATACCCTACAAGGTCCAGAGCCTGCTGGTTTTCTGTTCTACCTCATCATTAATTGCATTGACTTGGTCTTCCACGTTTGTCTCATTATTCTCTGTAAAGCATAGTTTAAAATATGTGTATAAGCAGTGGTGGGCATTTTACATCTAGGCCTTCACTATCTTCCCAAAATGAAAACGCATTATAATAACCTCACAATGACATTCTAGGGCTATAGGTTATTGTCATTCGGCATAGAATGCACCCCATATTCATAGTGAAGATAAGTTTATTCAACTCGATAAAGGTTATTTAACACGAGGCTCAACACCTATGAGACTTACAATACACTAATTGACCCGACACGACTGAAACCAAAAGAATGTAACACTACGCATTATTAAACGCACATCCAGGTTTACCACGCACACTCAAAGGCACAGCCCACTAAGACCCCTGAATCTGAACCACAGACCTTATATATATATGATCTGCACATGCTTCACACCAGTAGTGATCTAAAACAAGCAGTAATAATTAACAAGTATTAACAGGCCTGGCGCCAGGATGAAGTGTGTCTGTTTATCTCCCCCTGCTTGAATATAAATACAGTACATGCACTAAGCCCCGTTAAGAACCTTTAAGGCTAGGGATGGGCCGATACCACTTTTTATGGAACGAGTACAAGTATAGAGTATTTCATGTTGGGTACTTGCTGATACGAGTACTGATAGGAGAACTTTAATGAACTATGCCAAATGTCACATTTATCAAGGTAAAATCTGCTATTTCTTAGATGTTGATCAGCCAATTCAAATATAGAAAAGTAAATGTTCTTCTGGATATGTAGGAATATCATTTAAATTGCAGGTCAAGAATGTGTAATATTTATTAGATGTCAATGGATTACGTCTCCTTCCCTAATTAAGTGAGAGAAACACGTTTGTAAACGCGAACGCAATAGACGTTTGTGTTCGAATTTGCCCTAACTAAGCATTGCAGAAGTTTTGTGTAAGATGAGAATGTCTGTTTGAAGTGACTTTCTCCAAAACAGGGATAATTACCTAATCATATTATTCTGTTAAGGTATTTTATTGTTTTATTA
>JACXGM010020579.1:0-10531 GCA_016801145.1 Umbra pygmaea | reverse complement strand
TCCAGGAGAAGGAGGCCATGAAGAAGAGGTGCAGTAGGGCTGTTACCAGCAGACACGCCCCCTAGTGGACAAGAGGACAGGAACTTGAGCAGATATTCATGTTTTTCCTAGAAATTCACCGTGGGATCATTCAATTCATGAAAATATATATCCAAGACAATAACAACGTTGCAAATGTCTGTCACTATTAAAATTTAATGATTTATAATTAATTATTCACATACAACGGTAAAGCCGAAATTTCAACAGCCATTAAATCTGTGTCCTAATGATGAAACCTTTAACTCATCCATAATTAATCATGTTTTAACTATAACTTCTGATCAATTTAATGCTAGCTTGGTGAATGATGGGATCAATTTCTATCAAAACACAAAATGTTTGAATGGTCGACAGTAGTGTAAGCTATGAAGGAACTAAACGCAACACACTAACTACTGTCTCTAGGAAATACAACTGAGTGACAACAGTAGATAAAAGCCTGCAGTGACAGGGATCTCTTCCTCTTTAACCCGCTACTAATCTATACTTCTCATTGGTACAAAGACAGAGTGAGGTGTGTCAAGACACAGTGCTACTGACTGGAATGTGTCCCACCTCATTTGCAGAGGCCCAGTCACTGCACATTAGCAGAAGTTCAGCTGTCCCCAGAGCCACAATCAAATTCTTATGGACGGTGGTACGATCAGACTTAGGCACCCTGCATCCACACAGAGATAACAGAAGTATGATCAAGGCCACACCTGTACAAAGTCAGGAACACTAAACATGTATATATTTACATTGAGATCATTTAGCAGACACTCTTATTAAGAGCAACTTACAGAAAGTGCAGAGACATCCCCTGGAGCAACGTAGGGCAAAGTGCGTTGCTCATGGGCAAAAAAACACTTGGCCCACTCGGGAATTGAACCAGCAACCTTCAACTTACAAGTCTGATTCCCTACCCACTGGGCCATCTAATGCCTGGGTTTGGTAGACCCAGGTGACCAGATGCACAGAGCACATCTTTCCTGGTGCACAGAGCCACTCACCCCACGGCAACGAAGAGAATAAAGGTGAAGAGTAGGCCACACAGGGAGACTCCACAGCCGATGAACGTCATCACCTGAAGGGCTCTTTCACTCTCTGGACTCCTCTGTAACACACACAAACGCACACACGCACACACACACATATGCACATACATGGATAAGCAGTCCTATTGTCAGAGAGCATCCAGTAAGTAAAGTTTAGTTAGTGTACTATGATCTGACAATGGACCCAGAGGTACTTAAATGAGCTTCACCTTAACTTCATAGACCTGCAGAAGTAAGGCAAAGTTGGTAGTGTGGTTGCAGAAGCAGACAGTAGAGGCATACTGTCTGGAGACTACCTCACATCCCTTTGTAGACCACCAACCACCTCGCTCTGCCCTAGAGGGGGGAAGCCGTTAAAATGTTTAGAACAATATACAGTAACAATAACAATCAAATGTGGATTTGTAATGGAAGACTTGTCAATATACTCACATCAGATCAAAGTCCCAGAATGCACAGACTGGATCGTATACAGTCCCTGGGCGGCTCTTAGGGAACCAATAGATCATAACAGAATTTGATGCAGTGAAGAAAAATACAGGTGTTTGTACATTTTATATATATATATATATATCTTTATGGAGATGTTTTCATTTTTTATTATCGAGGCTATGGAGGTAGGGAGTCAGCCATGTAGAGGGAGACAGATAGGAACCCGTCCCGGCCCAAAAGATTTGCAAAGATTGTGGTGGATGATCAGGTATACTTGTCACTGGCAGGGTTTTTCCATGTTTTAATTATGATTCTCTGTAAGAGGCAGAGGTACAGTAATGTGTTTGTGTGAAGCTGAAGACCTTACCTGAGCTCTGTGTTTGAGCTGGAAGCGTACGGCCATGTTGACTGGCTGCCCATCCCCAAGGACTGTAGTAGAGATGAGAGAGGAACCCATAATAGAGCCCAGGTATCTGACACACATACAGTAGAGAACCACAATGGACTTATTTAGAGCTCAAATCATTCATGACCACATGTCAAGTTAGAAATAATTTATTATCAGTTTTTGCCTACTGAATGGCACTCTTGCATAAAACGTTCTGAGTTGTCATGCTTTTTACCTCTGGCTGCCATCAGTGACGATGGGAAACATGCTGATATTCTCCTCTGTGTTGATTGGCTGCAGAGAGCCATACCACGTGTTGACTACAGTCACCTTCTGGAAGCCTTCTCATAAATAAACATCGCATCAGGTTCTATTTTAGCATCTATACAACATCTACAGCTCTGGAAAAACAGTTTTACCAGATAGGTATGGGTTTTTTGTTTTAATCCATAAACTACTAAGAATATTTATCCCAAATTACAAGTAAAAATAATGACATTCAAGGCATTTATTTGCAGAAAATGACAACTGGTCAAAATAACAAAAATAATACAGTGCTGTCAGACCTCGAATAATGCTAAGAAAATAAGTTAATGTTAATTTTTAAACAAAACAATACTAACGTGCTAACTTAGCAAAAGTTCAGAAATCAATATTTGGTTATATAAACTTGCTTTTCAATCACAGTTTTCATGGTTATTGGCATGTGCTGCACTAGTCTATCACATTGATGTTGGGTGACCTCATGCTACTCCTGGCTCAAATATTCAAGCAGCATCTGTTGGATTTCAACAGACATTGTCGAGATGCGGATTTAAGAAGAATTTGCAGTGATGTCTTAATTTTTCCAGAGCTGTACACAAAATGTATGTGGAAAACAAGCATATTTCGCATTAAGTTAAACTGACATTTCGTCTGTTTAAATTCTATAGCTCAGTCTGTGCTGATGATGTGAACATCCTCTGGTTTATAATGGCCATCAACAATGAAGGATATGTCTGAAGTATGTTATGTGATTGAGAGAATGATCTTCATAAAATTGTCAGTAAATATCCAATATTCTGAGAGACAGCATACCGTTCGGAGTCTAGACTACAAGATAGTAATGATTGTTTTCACCTTGGACTATCACTTGCTACATGAGGTCAGATGTAATCATGGGATGTCTGTAATATTTCCCTGAATTTGTCTTACAAAACCAAGTGACACAACCAAAATGTACAATATGGGTATTTTCTATAGTTGTTAAAGGCAGGGGTTCAATTATTGATAAAAGCATAGCTGTTGTCACAAAAATGTTGTTAAATCAAGTTTGCACTACAGTATGCAATTTCTAAACCAGACACTCATGCCTTTTAATGTTCTGTGCATAGGATATTTGGTTGTACTTTATTTGGAGAGTCCAAAATTCCATCTGTAGGTGCTCTACAGATAGTTTGTTGATTGTATGACTATCAACAAATTATCAACAAACTATCTGTTGATAAGCAACTAATTGTGTAGTTTAAGGGTAGGGGTAGGTTTAGAATATGTTTTAGGGTAATAGTCAATGTTAGGGTTAACATTTCGGGAAGGGTTAAGGTTAGGATTAGGGTTAGGTTTAGTAGATAGTTTGTTAAAATGTTTTTGATAGTCTGCAGATAATCTGTAGAGCATCTACAAATACAATTTTTGGACTCTCAAAATAAAGTGTTACCGAATATTTTCATGAATACATTGTCACAAATATTTTGATGTTCATTTTTAAACTTACACATGGTGTATTTGCAATTTTTGCTTACATTTTGAAAAATAATTTAACATTGTAATGCAAACAACCAAATTGCACAATGACACTGAGGCACAGTGAAAATATTACTTATACATATACATACACACTGAACACATAACATTATGACCACCTGCCTAATTATGTGTAAGTTACCATTTCAGCACCAAAACAGCCCTGATCCGTCCATGCATGGACTCCTCTGAAGGTGTGCTGTGGTATCTGCCACCAAGACGTTAGCAGCAGATCCTTTAAGTCCTGTAATTTGCAAGGTGGGGCCTCCATGGATCTGACTTGTTTGTGAAGCACATCCCACAGATGCTTGATTGGATTGAGATCTGGGGAATTTGGAGTCAACACCTTGAACTTGTTGTATTTCTCAAACCAATCCTGAACCATTTTTGCTTTGTGTTATCCTGCTGAAAGAGGCCAATGCCATCAGGGAATGCAGTGTCCATGAAAGTGTGTACATGGTCTGCAACAATGCTTAGGTAGGTGGTATGTGTCAAAGTAACATCCATATGAATGGCAGGACCCAAGGTTTCCCAGCAGAACAGTCCCCAAAGCATTACACTGCCTCTGCCGGCTAGCCTTCTTCCCATAGTGCATCATGGTGCCATGTGTTCCCCAGGTAAGCGACACATATGCAAACGGCCATCCTTGTGCTGTAAAAGACAACCTGATTCATCAGACCAGGCCACCTTCTTTCATTGCTCCGTGGTCCAGTTCTGATTCTCACATGCCCATTGTAGGCACTTTCAGCAGTGGACAGGGGTCAGCAAGGGTACCCTGACTGGTTTGTGGCTACGCAGCCCCATACGCAACAAACTGCAATGCACTGTGTTCTGACACCTTTCTATCAGAACCATCATTAACAATTTTAATTTGAGCTACTCAACTGTTGAATCAGACCACAGGGGTCGGCCTTCCCTCCCCACTTGCATCAGTGAGACTTGGCCGCCCATGACCCTGTTAGTTTTCCTTCCTTGGACCACTTATAATAGGTGCTGACCACTGCAGACTGGGAACATCCCACAAGAGCTTCAGTTTTGGACATGTTCTGACTCAGTCATCTAGCCATTACAATTTGGCCAACTTTAAGGGAAAAATGTTAACTTGCTGTGTAATATATCCAACCAACTAACAACTGCCATGATAATGAGATTATCAGTGTTATTCACTTCACCTGTCAGTGGTCATAATGTTATGGCTGATCGTGTATTGTCAGTAGAGTACAACTTTTTCAGAATTGCCTTAATTCTTCATGGCATAGATTCGATAAGGTGCTGGAAACATTCTTTAGAGATTTTGGTCCATATTGACATTATTGCATCACTCAGTTGCCTTAGATTTGTCTGCTGCACATCCATGATGCAAATCTCCCATTCCACCACATCCCAAAGCTACTCAATTAGATTGAGATCTGGTGACAGTGGAGGCTAGATGAGTAATGGGAACACATTGTCATTTTCAAAAAAACTGTTTGAGATGATGTGAGCTTTGTGACATGACACGTTGTTTTGTTGGAAGTAGCTATTAGAAGATAGGTACACTGTGGTTGTAAAGAGATGGACATGGTCAACAACAATAGTCAGGTAACAGTGGTTAAAAAAAGTTTGGTTCTATTAGTACTATGGAACCCAAAGTGTGCAAAGAAAATATCACCCACACCATTACACCACCACCACCAGCCTGAACCATGATTTTTATACCAAATTCTGACCCTACCATCTGAATGTCGTAGCAGAAATTAAGACTCATCAGACCAGCCAATGTTTTTCCAATCTTCTATTGTCCAATTTTGGTGGGCCCGTGCAACTTGTAGCCTCAGTTTCCTGTTCTCAGCTAACAGGGGTTGCATTTTCTGATAATCCTCTGTACCCTAAAGATGGTTGTGTGGGAAATTCTCAGTAGATCAGCAATTTTGGAAATACTCAAACTAGCCCATCTGGCACCAACTACCATGCCAGGTTCGAAGTCACTCAAAACACCTTTCTTCCCCATTTTGATGCTTGGATTGAACTTCAGTAGATCATCTTTACCATGTGTACATGCCTAAATACATTGACTTGCTGCATACTTGATTGGCTGATTGTATATTTGTGTTAACAAGCAGTTTAACAGGTGTACAGTACATAATAAAGTGGCTAGTGAGTGCCTTTATAGTTGGTTAAAGATTGCAAAGAGTTAAATTAATCAAACTATTCGGTGAACACATACTTGTAGTCTATACATGTATTGAGGTCTTTGTACTAGTATGTTTCCCCACACAGGTGCTTTGAATGTCAAATAAATCCCTACTACCCGATGTGTTTACAGTTAGAAAGGAATGCATGGTTGTGACTGTGAAAGAGAAGGGTGTGACAGAAGGGGCGCAGATGAGAAACACACAGTTGAGTGTTCTCAGGGATGTCTCTCACCGTTGTCATGGAGATTCTGCATGTTCTGTGTGGGGACTGAAATGCAGTCGATGTTGGTGTCACTGGCTACGTCTAGACCGCAGAACTTAAATCCGCTGGAACTCGCTCCCAGAATCTGTTGCTGAATCTCCATCTCTGAATCACAATGAATAAAAATCCATATTCTCTGAGGAAAGGTTGTAGACACACGCAAATGCTGCAAAAGTTGCTAAGCTAATGAGGTTTTTATACATGAAAAGAACAGAAAGGCCTGAACATAATATGCTGTTCTAAGCTAATATATGGGGCCTGGTGAAGATCCCTTGGGAATAGGTATGTGGTCATTATAAGTTGCATATACTGTGCATCTTTTCTGGTATACTGTACTGCAATAAGACGATCAGGTAAACAATCTTTAGCAGTTCTTAATACATAGAGATCTATAAAAATTTCTGTGTCTGAAAAAATAACAAGGAATGGGACAATATGAAGCTGCCTAAACAAGGTCTAGGTTCCTCTGAAGTAGACACAACACAAGGCAACTCGACCTGATTGTATTTTGAAGTGGCTAATACTGAAGATTATATCGGGTCAATATTGCTGTGTGTTAAAATAATTCAGCAGCCCAGAGAACCCTGTGACTGTCCGGAGAATGCCCTGTGCTGAGTGACTCACGGATGTTGGAGCCGTGGAGAAGCACACGGTCAGTTTCTGCCATCATCCGGCTGCTCAGTCCGGTTACCAGGCGATCGATGCTCTTGACCACAGCCATCGGTCCACTTACAACCTGGGGCACAGTTCAACATGAAGGTACATTGGTGATTGGTAGAGCCAGGAGCTTGACCAGAATATTAAAACAGGCTAGAACCTAGAGTTTGAACAGACTCCTGGATGTAGTTATTGAATAGAGCAGACAATGCGCTCTGTGGATCAGGAAAGACACAGTGTTTCAGTCGTCAGGCTGCTGTAATACATTCAGTAAGGCAGTGCTGCGCATCTATGACCTTGGAGGGTAGAAAGGCCTGGGGGAGGGGAGGTGGGTGACGAGTACTGTAGAAACATGAATGCTTACCATATAGCTACCACCACTACGATGGATAGACGTACTGCACACTGTACATACTGTCCACGTGACCCTATGTCCAGGTAATTGATTTAGATGGATCTATCAAACATAATAGCACAAATAATTTCACTGTGTTCCTTTATAGATCATTAAACAAAGAAAATACTATTCACAATCAATTTTATTAAAGGAATGTTTTGGGGGGTATTTTCACAATATTTGTGCGAATGGGAACAGATGCGACAACTGGAAAGTGGAAAAATATTAGAAGAGCCAAATGCAGAACCACAATGTCTGTTGTGATAATGGATATAATCTGATGTATATTTAGTTTAATGTATATAGTCTGATGTATATTTAGTTTGATGTATGTTTAGTCTGATGTATATTTAGTCTGATGTATATAGTCTGATGTATATAGTCTGATGTTTATAGTCTGATGTATATTTAGTCTAAGGTATATAGTCTGATGTATATTTAGTCTCATGTATATAGTTTCATTTATATTTAGTCTCATGTATATAGTCTTATGTATATAGTCTGATGTATATAGTCTGATGTATATTTAGTCTGATGTATATTTAGTCTCATGTAAATAGTCTGATGTATATTTAGTCTGATGTATATTTAGTCTGATTTCTATCTAGTCTGATGTATATTTAGTCTCATGTATATAGTCTTATGTATATTTAGTCTCATGTATATAGTCTTATGTATATAGTCTGATGTATATAGTCTGATGTATATTTAGTCTCATGTATATAGTCTGATGTATATAGTCTGATGTATATTTAGTCTCATGTATATAGTCTCATGTATATTTAGTCTTATGTATATAGTCTGATGTAAATTTAGTCTTATGTATATAGTTTCATATATATAAGTCTTATGTATATTTAGTCTCATGTATTTAGTCTCATGGTGGGGAGTGTTCACAGCTCTGTATTTAAGAAACAACAGAACATATAAACCTTACAATAATCTGTGACATTAGTGCTACATCATTAAACATTATACCTATTTGAGTTCTATTTAATATATGTGTGCACTCAGAGTTGATCCAACTTAAGTTTAATCAAGATTCAGTCCTACAAGGACAACCACACTTCTGAAGGAAACATTCAATGCCCCCATCTAATGCTCAGCATTCATTTGATTTTACTGCCCTCTAGTGGTACTACGCTAAAATCATACACCATTATTGCTGTCTTTGGTCCCAACATTATAATAATTATTTTTAATTACCAGTCAAGTTGAATGAGAGCATACTCTTATTTAACAAAAAACGTCCTGGAGAGTTGTAGGAGAAGAATTAATCAATTGAAAGCTGGGCCAAATTGGAAAAGAACACTTCTTTCCTTACAATTATTGCCATGGGATCTTTAGTGACCACTGAGTCAGGATGTCCAATTTAATGTCCAATCCAAAAGACAACACCCTTCCCAGGGCAGATGTCCCCTTCACTGTCCTGGGGCATTGGGAATGATCTTTCCCCCTAGTGAGCCTCCAACACCAGTTCCAGCAGCATTTTGTCCATCCAGGGATTAACCAGCCCTGACTCTGCTTAGCTTCAGAAGCAAACCGGCAGTGGAATACAGGGTGCTATGCTGCTGGAGAAATGGTGTCCAGTCAGGGTTTTGGCCTGCCTCTCTGGTACCTGTTTGATGGCCTGCCACTTGGGGGCGTTGTCCTGGCTAATGATGCTATCAGCCACTTTGATGAATGTGCGGCTGAGAGCCCTGGCGCTGGCTCGACTCTGGTTGCGCTCCAAGACCATGTCTGTCGGAAGGTCTGCAGCCTGCGCTAGCAGCTGGACTAGAGACAGCATGTCCCCAGGCTGCAAGTCGTCCCCAGTGTCCTCCAGGGCCTGCTGGGACATGTTGAGCAGACTTGACACCTGCCCCCAGCTCATCTGGACTCCTGGTTGCTCACCAATCTGACCTGCTGCACCCTGATCATTGACAAACTTCAGATTAGCATTTTGTGGCTTTTAGCATGAAAAATACTTTTACACTATTACATTTTTCACGCTAATATGTTACTTACATTCATTTGTAAAAACATTGGAAGATAGATTGTGAAAATGCAAAATAAATAAATGTTTCTAATTTTTCATTTTTAAAGTTTGGTTACATATTTTGGTACAATGTTTTGGTACCTGAAAACCTCAATGCTACAGATTGCTTCAAAAGCAAGAAACAATTTTCTAACCTAAATCAACGATCACACCAAATTACAGTTAAAAATGCTTCTACTACTAATGCTACTAATGCTACTTCTGCTACTAATGCTTTACTTTTTTCCAATGTACTATTTTTAATAATCACACACCACACATACATTATTTATTGTATTTCCTAGCAATATTTTCACTACAATCAATGCTAAAAAGGAACAAAGCACTATGGTAAAGATGTGCATAACCAATTATGTAATTCACACAAATTTAATATTTATTATATCTGAAGCTGTTATACAGAAACCTTACATTGTTGATATATTTTTCAATAGACAATTGACTACTCCCAAATGTAAAAGTATCTAAAAGTAATCCTCAATTTCTTTCTCAAGTATCTGTAATTAGATTACATTTTTTTGCCAGTAATGTAACTGATTACAGTTATAATACTTTTAATCAATAATCAACAACGCTCCAAACCTGGACTTCAATAGCATTTTTTTTCATAAAAAAACATAGATCTTGTAAAAGGCAATGTGGCTTGCAATCTCAGCATGTAAACACATGACAAATGTGTGGATATACAGTATAAAAGATCAATTAAATTATTATGTAAATCATATTAAAATGTGTATAATCTTGACTTTGCAACATTATCATCTAGACAGTTGCCATACAGTATGTTACAAAACATGCTAATGCAATAGCAAAATAAACGTTGTAGCAAGTAATTTTCTCATAAAGATTATATATTGTTTTTATATTTTAATCACCATATTGCTAATTCTGTCACACCAGAGGAATCATTTAAGTCAAATGAAACAGTTTGTTATATGCTTTATTTGTTTAAATTATCATCAGATGCATTGAAAAACTTCTGATTTAGTACTGAACAACTGTGACTTAAAGGACAATTCCAGTGCAAAATGAACATAGGGGTTAATAACACATTGGTACTGAGTCGACCGTTCTCTGGGATATGTTTTCATGCTAATCGAATGTGGCCACCAGGGGCGGACTAGCCATCGGGAGGATCGGGAGTTTTCCCGAACGGCCGGTCCATTCCGGGCCAAACGGGCCGTCACATTTTACTTTGACGGCCGGTCGAACGTATTAAAACAAGTGACAGTAGGCTGAAATGGACAGGCTGTTGCATCCGCAAAACTGCGCTCTGGCCTGGCCGTCAAATCGAGAGAGAGTTCCTCTATATTCAAATGAGG
>JACXGM010020577.1:0-17729 GCA_016801145.1 Umbra pygmaea | reverse complement strand
AAACACATCTGTTTAGCTACGCATTTACTGAATGAACACTGTGCTAAGTCCGAACTGATTGCACTATATTTTTTATGGTTCATTCAGTCTCTTTTATTTCTTAAACTGTACTATTTTCTAATTGTTTTTCATTTTTATTTTAAATTGCTTTAATTTTTATCTTTAATCTGTTTTAAATTGTTATGCTTTCCTTTTTATGTAAAGCACCTTGAATTGCCATTGTGTATGAAATGTGCTATGTAAATAAACTTGCCTTGCCTTGCCTTGATGTTAAATACACTGTAGAAAAGCTTAAATGTATACTTGCAGTATAAAAACTATTAAACCTAAAATAAAAGGGGCTAGAACTGTATAGCGCAAGTGGCTCAGTGGATAGAGAGGCAGACTCGTAATCACAAGGTTGCAAAATCGAATCCTGTCTGACCCCTAAATTGTATAATTTTTAAATTCAAGTATATAACTAGTAAACTAAAAGTATATCTATAAGTTCACTAGTAGTATAGTTGCAGGATAAAATCAAAGTTAAATATAAACTATTTGTGTACTCAAAATTTACTATTTTTACACTTAAAGTATACATAACAGTATACTTTTATATACTAAAAAGTGGGCCAATTTAGTCCCAAGAAGTATTAAAGTAGTACACTTATAAGTATACCACTAGTGCATTGATATTAGTATACTTACTATGTAAAGTATACTTGGAAAATATACTTGAACTTTACTTAAGTTTACTTAATAAAATGAACTTGAAGTATACTTTTTTTTTGGTAAGGGTAGTGCAGATCGTATATATAAGGTCTGTGGTTCAGATTCAGGGGTCATTATTAGTTTAATAATGCGTAGTGTTACATTCTTATGGTTTCAGTCGTGTCGGGTCAATTAGTGTATTGTAAGTCTCATAGGTGTTGAGCCTCGTGTTAAATAACCTTTATCGAGTGAAATAAACTTATCTTCACTATGAATATGGGGTGCATTATATGCCGAATGACAATAACCTATAGCCCTAGAATGTCATTGTGAGGTTATTATAATGCGTTTTCATTTTGGGAAGATAGTGAAGGCCTAGGTGTAAAATGCACGGCCCGCCACTGGTAATACTATAGGTGACTGAGTGCAACCAACTGAGCTACGGGACAGTTGATGTGCTATTCAACAACAAGTCATTATCAATACTGTGTCTGATGGAGATCGGTTGTTTTAGACCAATTTCATATTAAACATGGCAACGATACCAAGGAGAGAATTTCCAGCTCATGAAACGAAACTTCGGACGTCATTGATCATGTGATGTGTTACTTTGGTACTGCACCTTTGATGCAAAACATATATTTTACTGTACTCGATTGTATAACCATGTTAAATAAGATTAAAGAGCCCCATGCGAATTGTAACTAATGTTATAATTAGAAATTAAATGTAGTCAACATTTCAAAAACTATCATTCAGCAAATACATTATATAGGGATTTGAACTTGTCATTCATCACCAAGTAGCTAATATGAATGACAATAGCATGCGCTGCAAGCTACACCACCTGTACTACCAGTGGGCAATACGTTGGAATATGAATCTCAACTGGAAGTACGCTCGGCACCCTGTTGCTGTTTTGAAAAACATACATAATCTAATCATATTTATTAGGTCTGAAGTGTTGTCATAGGCTATGTGAGAATGGTAATTGCAACAAACTATTAGTGGCAGTTATCAATTTACAATAGCAAATTATTTAAAGATGAACTGAACTGGAATTTTATGTAATGGTGATATAACAAACGTTTTTTTTTTCTTCTCATTGGTACAATGATTAAAATGGCTAAATTTGTTAAAAGGGATAAACTGGTATGTTGAAAGTGTTGTTTTTGTTACATGGGCGCCGCCATTTTGGATTTCAAAATTCAGCTACGTCACTGGTATGGTAAGCTACTTGGTGGCTACCACTAGCAGCGCAGCCATAACAGGTAACAAGTCAGAGGCTAGCTGACATGGCTGAGGAAACAGAAACCAACAGGTCTAGGGGGGGGTCATACTGTATTGCCCCTGGCTGCAGTAATGAATGGTATGGGCTAAGGCGGGTGGGGTTAAGATTTCCACAGGCTACCTTTGACAAGGAAACCAGCCCTGAAGTCATGGCTAGCTGCCTTAAAACTGGCAAGCCCCCCGACAGCCCCTGTATTTCGAGTATGAAGCGAGCATTTTTTAGCGACAGACTATTTAGAGAGCTGTACTTTTAACCAAACAGGGTCACTGGTGAGGGTTAAGTCCAACAAACAGAAACCTGAGGCCATTCAATCAATCTTCAACTTTTCAGGCTACAGTAAAGGGCAGACAGATAGACCAACGAGAAGTAACACCTCTGTTGCTATCTGCCGCAGGGAAAGGGCGGTGAAACGCTCACGTCAGGCAGAGGACAGAGAGGTACAGTATGTTTAGGTGTGATCCAGTATGCTAGCAAGTCTAGTAGGCAAAGGGGCTGGATGCAATGTTGTTGTCATATACACAAACACGTACATATTCACATACACGCACAAATAAAGCCTAACTTGTACGCTTTATTATAGCGTTCAACAAAACTGAGACCGACACACTGGGCATCAATTGAAATTAAGTCAGAAAACCAGGCTAGATACTGTACCGAACCATCCCACCGAAGGGCTAGCAGCTAAACATGTTGGAAGCACAATATCACAGATCGATAACAATGCGTTTACTAGCTGCTATAACTGAACCACAGCGGGTCTGTAAACAGAATCCAATGTCCCTTTCAACTAAAGCTAGTTGATGTTCACAGTCTCAGGGCAGATTGTTGAGTTCAACTCACAGAATTAGCTGCTAGTTCCATAGTAAGAGGCATCTGTGCAATATCCATCTGTGTATATCCATCAACATACACAAAGAAAATCTGCCAACTCTGCACTAGCCTTAACGGCAAAACTCTTAAATACTCCGTACATTTAAGTTAACCTGGGGTAACTCTCCTTTGTGCCGGTGTTGTACCGAAATCCGACTCCCCGGACAAATCGTACTCCCCTTTGCGTGAACGCGGTTCCCACATTAATACGTTCTGAAGCGACAAGCGAGTTTAAACGCACATTCCTTTTTTCATATCGGTTTATCGATCGATTTTCATACAGCAAGCACCCAGATCCTGCATGCACACTACTGCCACTTTCACGTCTTGGTTAGGAGATTATGAGGTGACAAAAAAAATTGATTCTAAATTCATTAAGATGGATCTACCAGGGGGAGTCGGATTTTCACAGCATTAAAATACAGCCTGTTGAAATCATACTCACCTCAATAGCACAGGTTAATTAAGTCACAGACTCACCACACTACTGCCACTGTCACATCTCGTTTAGGAGATTATGTGGTGACAAAAACATTTGATACTAAATTCATTAAGATGGATCTACCAGGGGGAGTCGGATTTTCACAGCATTAAAATACAGCCTGTTGAAATCATACTCCCCTCACCAGCACAGGTTAATGAAGTCACAGACTCACCACACTACTACCACTTTCACGTCTGGTTAAGGAGATTATGTGGTGACAAAAGCATTTGATTCTAAATTCATTAAGATGGCTCTACCAGGGGGAGTCAGATTTTCACAGCATTAAAATACAGCCTGTTGAAATCATACTCCCCTCACCAGCACAGGTTAATAAAGTCACAGACTCAACACACTACTACCACTTTCACATCTTGGTTAGGAGAATGTGGTGACAATAGCATTTGATTCTAAATTCATTAAGATGGATCTACCAGGGGGAGTCGGATTTTCACAGCATTAAAATACAGCCTGTTGAAATCATACTCCCCTCACCAGCACAGGTTAATAAAGTTACAGACTCACCACACTACTACCACTTTCACGTCTTGGTTAGGAGATTATGTGGTGGCAAAAACATTTGATTCTAAATTCATTAAGATGGATCTACCAGGGGGAGTCGGATTTTCACAGCATTAAAATATGGCCTGTTGAAATCATACTCCCCTCACCAGCACAGGTTAATAAAATCACTGACTCATCACACTACTGCTACTGTCACATCTTGTTTAGGAGATTATGTGGTGACAAAAACATTTGATTCTAAATTCATTAAGATGGATCTACCAGGGGGAGTCGGATTTTCACAGCATTAAAATATGGCCTGTTGAAATCATACTCTCCTCACTAGCACAGGATAATAAAGTCACAGACTCACCACACTACTGCCTCTTTCACATCTTGTTTAGGAGATTATGTGGTGACAAAAACATTTGATTCTATTTTCATTAAGATGGATCTAACAGGGGAGTTGGATTTTCACAGCTTTAAAATACAGTATTAATATACAGCCTGTTGAAATCATACCTCCTTATTATTGAATCTAAACACTTGTGATTTTTTGCAGGTAGTCTACTACAGGATTAGATGTTTCTCCAGAATGAGTTTTATGGGTCTATGACCCAGCAAACATGGTATCATGGGATGGGGATGGGGGTGTGAATTTGGCAGTGCTGCCAAAATCATACTCCTCTGTGTAAAGAACATAATATTTAATATAAACATTGTGCTTTTTTGCATATAGTCTACAGGATGAGATGCTGTAAACACTTGCTGACATGTATTTCATGAAAATTGTGTTCTCTTCTTCTGGATGAAGCAGATGTGTGCATACAACCATGTACACACTGTGTATGTTATTGTACTGTGTAATAGGCTCAGTGTACTCCAGGTGTTGTTTTTGTGTACTGAAAGCTCATTTTTTTACAAAAAAATCATTTTCTGTGATTACGAAAAAGTTTAAAAGTGGCGTGTCGTCCTAATTATGCTTTTAAACGAAAGATTGACTCGGGTACATAAAAAAACACCCTATGTTGCATTTTGGCGAGAGTTACGCTTTAATTTTCCGAATGCTATATTGTATATTTCACAACCTTGTTTGCCAGGTGATTTAAATATGTCTTTATTGAAATTCAACTAGAATTATGTAAATACTGAATAAAAACACAAATCAGAAATAGATGTTACAATGTTAACTGTAAATAAAACATTTAATGACTTTCCCATCACATGTTACTCTCAATAGAACATTGAAATCATTATAAAAATTATGATGAAAAAGTGGTACTAAAAATAAACTGGGCCCGGTTCCCCGATAACGTTCACTCTTAGCCCGCTAAGAAGACTCAAAAAGATATATCTTACCGAAGTTGTTTATGTTCTTAAGTGTGTTCCCCGAAGTCTCCCTTAGGAAGCTTCTTATCACGCTGCCTCTTAAGTGCGACGTTACAAAGGCGCTGTCCCAAAGGAATGTGTTGTCATGGATTGCTCAGGAATCGATTTTTCAGTTCATGCGAGGTGCAATACGGTGTTAAGAAAGACAACACGTTATATGTAAATGAAACATTCCTCAAATTATTCCAGTAACATTTAGCATTTTAGCATAGTTTAAGATATCAGTAAAATATAGACTTATTAATTCAATTATCAAATTGTCAGTAATGTGTTCATACGATATGTAGTGACTGGTAGACGAACCGGGTATCCCTCGCTAATCATCCACTCTCCTCCTTACTACGCGCATTTTCATTAAAAATACTTGATCATCAACAAGATTGTATGTCATTCTGTCATCCTTAATGAGTCAACAATTGATTCTCTATTGCCATTGGAAACCTACACATAAAATCTTGCTCTATCTATGAGATACCTTATTAATCCACAAGGAAATTAAGCAGTGTCAATCTAAGTGCACATTCATATATAAAGGCTCCTTTGAAGATGCTACGTAAAGACATTAGTTCATAATGTACATTATCTGTGTGTTTGACGACGCGTAAGGCTACGCATAAGGCTATGCATGAGGCAAAGCAGCAGAAATGGAATCCTCTGACAACCATGTTACCTGCGTTCAATGCACAATAAATTAATGAAGATGAATCAGCAATGTGACGTGCTAATTTGGGCATATGTCAACTTTTGACTGAGAAATTCCACCGCGTTAGCCTGGCAAGCGCAGGTCTGAGAAGGCCCAGCACCTCCATAAGGACTTGTCTTGGGAGGCAAATTTTTTTTAATATAGCCATGTCAGGCAAAATGTCAAAAGGGCTTAAGTTTTGCCAAATAAAACAATTGACATGGACTAAACGGCTCCGTTGCCGGCGCCGTCTTTGATTCAATACAAGGACACCTTGGATCGCTGCCATAGTTGGTCACTTACTGGACAACACCATGCTTACCCATTTATAGATCTTTGCCATTTAGAGCCAAATTGTTTGCCAGACTTTAATTATCAAATATGATTGCCAATTTAAACGCTTTATTACATTACGAAATAGCCTAGGCTAATTACCACATATTAGTTCTGATACCAAGTAAAGTCAATTTCCTAAATAGGCCATCCATTGCGAACATATTTTATTATAGTTATAAAATGTCCATAAAATCATTGTTGTAGTGGCGGCGACTAGCAGCTTGAGCTCAAACAACGCTAAGAGAGAGCTTACGAATGGTCCAGACCAACCTTACGAAAGTGTGACTTACAGAAGATATACTTAGCGTACGAATGTTTTGGGAAGCGTGCCATTAGGTTAAGAGAGAGGTTAAGGAATAGGTTAAGAACTACTTAGCGATAAGAACGTTTTGGGGAACCGGGCCTTGATTAAGATCACTGGCAACAGATCAATAACATGACATTATTTGGGTTTGTGTAGGTCTGCGAAGGACAGTATCAGTGTTAGTGCCAAATGAAAATATTGTTTGCCTGAAATCAGTTCTAAATAGTTAATTGTATACATTTACTTAAAGGCACAGGGTCATCAGGACACTATGGTCTATTGTCAGAGGTGACAGAAAGACCTTTATTGCCAAGGTTGTTTGCACAGAAAATGAAGGAGCGTTGTAAAAAAAGGAGCTTTCAGTACACAAAAACAACAACTGGAGTACACTGAGCCTATAACACAGTAAAATGAAATACAGTGTGTACATGGTTGTATGCACACATCTGCTTCATACAGAAGAAGAGAAAATATCCATCCATCAATTTTCGTCCGCTTATCCAGGATCGGGTCGCGGTGGCAGCAGTTCCAGCAGGGGACCCCAAACGTCCTTTTCCCGAGCCACATTAACCAGCTCCGACTGGGGGATCCCAAGGCGTTCCCAGGCCAGGTTGGAGATATAATTCCGCCACCTAGTCCTGGGTCTTCCCCGAGGGCTCTTCCCAGCTGGACGTGCCTGGAACACCTCCCTAGGGAGGCGCCCAGGGGGCATCCTTACCAGATGCCCAAACCACCTCAACAGGCTCCTTTCGACGCAAAGGAGCAGCGGCTCTACTCTTGAGATCCTCACGGATGACTGAGCTTCTCACCCTATCTCTAAGGGAGACGCCCGCCACCCTTCTAAGGAAACAAATTTCGGCCACTTGTACCCTGGATCTTGTTCTTTCGGTCATGACCCAGCCTTCATGACCATAGGTGAGGGTAGGAACAAAAAGTGCCCAGTGGATTGAGAGCTTTGACTTCTGGCTCAGCTCTCTTTTCATCACAACGGTGCGATATAATGAGTGTAATACCACCCCCGCTGCGCCGATTCTCCGACCAATCTCCCGCTCCATTGTTCCCTCACTCGCGAACAAGACCCCAAGGTATTTGAACTCCTTCACTTGGGGTAAGGACTCATTCCCTCCCTGGAGTAGGCACTCCATCAATTTCCTGCTGAGAACCATGGCCTCAGATTTATGGGTGCTGTTCCTCATCCCAGCCGCTTCACACTTGGCTGCGAACCGATCCAGTGAGTGCTGAAGGTCACAGGCCGATGATGCCATCAGGACCACATCATCTGCAAAAAGCATTGACGAGATCCTCAGCCTACCGAACTGCAACCCATCCCCACCCCGAATACGCCTCAATATCCTGTCCATAAATACTACAAACAGGATTGGTGACAAAGCGCAGCCCTGGCGTAGACCAACCCTCACATGAAACGAGTCTGACTTACTGCAGAGAACCCGGACACAGCTCTCGCTTTGGTCATACAGAGATTGGATGGCCCTAAGAAAGGACCCCCTCACCCCATACTCCCGCAGCACCTCCCACAGTATCTAGCAGGGGACCTGGTCATACGCCTTCACCAAATCCACAAAACACATGTAGACAGGATGGGCATACTCCCAGGCCCCCTCCAGGATCCTTGCGAGAGTAAAGATCTGATCTGTTATTCCACGACCAGGATGGAATCCACATTGTTCCTCTTCAACCTGAGGTTCGACTATCGGCCGAACTCTCATTTCCAGCACATTAGAGTAGACTTTACCAAAGAAGAGAATATACTTTTCATAAAATACGTGTCAGCAAGTGTTTACAGCATCATCCTGTAGGCTACATGCAAAAAAGCACAAGTGTTTATATTCTGTTCTGACCAATTGCGTAGCTTAAGCAAAGGCTTAACAGATAGCGTACAACTTGAAAAAAGAACTCCAGAAAGCAGTCTTCCTAACTTTTGTGACTTTACTGGTGATTCACTTCTCAATACATTCTTTGTAAAACTACAAAAAAGAAAAAATATATATATGTATGGACATCATGATAACATACACATATCCATCTTAACATTACGCTTTGGTTTTGTACACTTTTCCTTTTACACAATTTTAAGTAATATACACAGAGAAATTATGGTCAAATGAGATTATGTACAAACAGAAAAGAAACTTGCATGTTAGTATGTTAGCACGTTACCAATAGAACTAATCAGGTGTGCTTATAACAAAAATATAACAATAATCTCAATCTAATAATTCTTAAACACTTTAAATCACAGTTTAGTGTAAAATTGCACTTACAGACATATATTTCCAAGGTTTTTAGACGATGGAATTAATAGCCGATAGAAACTGCATGCATGTTGTTTTTAACTGTGTCACTGAGAGAAACCAAAAATAAACTATATAAACATAGTGCAGTACCTTAAATGTCCAGTGGGGGCGAAAAAGTAACACAGCTAGACATAAGCAGCACACTCCCCGTCTGGTATAATAATGTATTATACCACTATTCATCCTTCTGTGACTTCCTCAACAGGAGTAGCACTACCTCAGAGACAGGTCTCAAGTAAACCTTTGCAGATCCCTCTTTAATTATCTTTACCTCCACCTTCCTCACTTTATCATCACTACTTGGTATGGTTTTCACAATGAGCCCAATCGGCCACTCGTTACGTTTCACATTTGAGTCCTTAAGCAAGACAACATCACCTTTCTCAAGATTTTGCCTTTGTTCAGTCCATTTCCTCCGTACTTGCAATGTTGCAAGATAATCTCTACTCCATGCCTTCCAGAAAGTGTCCGCCAGACACTGAACCTGTCTCCATTCTTTCTTGTAGAGGTCATTCATGTCAAAGTCTCCAAGAGGTGCTGGTATAGTGCTAGCCTTTTGGGTGAGAAGCATTGAAGGGGATAGAACTTCCAATGTATCAGGATCAGAAGAAATAGGAAGTAAAGGTCTAGCATTCATTATAGCCATGACCTCTGACATGAGAGTAGTCAAAACCTCATGGGTAAAACAGGAAAGGCCGGTTTTTAACAGCAACGCATCCAGAATGCGTTGTGCTATGTTGATCATTCTTTCCCAAGCCCCTCCCATGTGGGAAGAGTGGGGTGCATTAAAGGTCCATACGCAACCATGCTCCTGTAAGTAACCTTTCAGTTCTGGATCATCGGTATTGATGTTCAGTTCCCGACAGGCTCCGATAAAATTAGTCCCTCTGTCAGATCTGAAGTGTTTGACTGGTCCACGAACTGCCAAGAACCGCCTGAGGGCGTTAATGAAACTTGAGGTTGACATGGACTCAATGACCTCCAGGTGGACAGCCCTAGTACTTAAGCAAGAGAAAATGACCACCCATATTTTACTTTCAGCACTGCCCCCTCTAGTGCGGCGTGATTTTATAGTCCATGGCCCAAAAACATCCAGGCCCACATGAGTGAATGGAGGATCTACTTTCACTCTGTCTAAAGGTAAATCAGACATTTTCTGTTCTTCAACTTTTCCTCTTAACTTCCTACAGATAACGCACTGATGAATCACATGGTTGATCAGTTTCGTTCCTTTTGCAATCCAGAGCCCCGCTGATCATAGTGCACCGGCAGTTAGACGTCCTTGATGTGCCACTCGATCATGGTCGTGTCTGACCAACAACGTGGCTACGTGTTGACTCGCTGGAATGAGTAGTGGGTGCTTTTCCTGTTCAGACAGCTTTGCTGATTGTAAGCGACCTCCCACTCGAAGCAATCCTTCGCTGTCTACAAAGGGAGATATGTTTTTCAGAGCACTTTGCTGTGAGATTTTCTCACCTTTCTCCAAACTTTTGAGTTCATCTTTATAATGCTCTTGCTACACACATTTAATGATGAAGGTTTTTGCTTGTGCGCGCTCAGTCTGGAGACTTTTCTTGCACCAATGCCAGCCTTTGCAATCCCCTGTATTTCTCCTTTGAGAAAATGTTTCGGAAACATGGACAAGCATAGCTATGCTTCTTACAAGGGACCTCCACTCTGAGAAGCGCTCAAATCTGTGTGCTCCTAGAGACAGTTCTGACATCTTGGTGGCCAAGGTTAGTACCTGAGGACAAATCTCCTGATCCTCCTCTGGCCCTACAAGCTCAAACGATTCGTTTTCAGGTGCCCCCCCGAAACTAGACTGATGAAGAAATTCTGGACCAGAGAACCAGTTAGTGTGAGGTAGGACTGCTGCTGGAATGAATCTGGTACCAAGGTCTGCTGGATTCAGGCTTGAATCAACATGATGCCACTGTTCTGGTTTTGTGAAACATCTGATTTGCGCAACTCTGTTAGCAACGTACACATAGAACCTTCGAGATGTGTTATAGATGTATCCTAAAACAATTCTGCTGTCAGTGAAGAATTCTATTGCAGTTACATCCAGATCCAGCTCTTCTTTAATCAGTCCTGCCAGCTCAACGGCAAGAACTGCCGCACACAGCTCCAGACGTGGCACTGTGTGTGCGGGGTATGGTGCCAACTTTGATTTGGCCATTATAATCCCAATGTGACATTGACCATCTATAGTTACAACCCTGAGGTAAGCAACCGCTGCTATGGCCAAAGTGGAAGCATCAGCAAAAATGATTACCTCCCTCTTGGACGTGTAGGACAAACTGGTACATAGGGTCGGTGAATCTGAACTTCTTTGAGATCTGTTAAAGAATCTGTCCATGCTTTCCACTTAACCTCTTTATCAGCTGGGAGCGGCGTGTCCCAGTCGAGCTGCTCTGATGATAGCTCTCTTACCAAAGCCTTACCCTGCATGGTAACGGGGGCAACAAGTCTCAAAGGGTCATAGAGACTGTTAACTGTTGAAAGTATGCCCCGTCGTGTGAATGGTTTCACCTCTGTAGATACCTGAAAAATGAAACAGTCAGTCTCTAAGTTCCAACTCAACCCCAGGCTTCTTTGGAGAGGCAGAGGGTCGACACACAAATCCAGATCTTTCAGTTCATTTGCTCTTTCAGATGGAGGGAAGGCTTCCATAACTTTATGACTGTTTGATGAAATCTTATGGAGCCTGATGTTTGACTCAGCCAACATATTTTTGGTGTTTTTCAGGAGACTGATGGCTTCAGCTGCACTGGATACCGAAATCAGGCCGTCATCCACATAAAAGTTTTGATGGACAAACTGTTTGGCTTCTCTACCATACTCCTCTTCTCCAAACTCAGCTGCTCGTCTTAATCCAAAATTTACCTCAGCTGGAGGCGGGCTGTTCCCAAAAACATGAACAGTCATTCGGTACTCTGTAATTTCATTGGCCAGATTGTTTTCCCTGAACCACAGGAACCTCAAAACGTTTTTGTGATCTTCTCTGACCTTGAAGCAGTAGAACATTTGTTCTACATCAGCTGTTACTACAATCTGCTCCTTACGAAAGCGCATCAGGACCCCGATAAGCTTGTTGTTTAGATCTGGTCCAGTAAGAAGTTTGCTATTCAGAGAGATGCCTTCACATGGTGCACTAGAATCAAAGACAACCCTAATCTTCCCAGGTTTCATAGGGTGGTACACCCCGAATATTGGTAAATACCAGCATTCTTCATTAGGCTGCAGTGGGGGGGGCTAGTTCGGCATGTTTGTTGATGAACATGTTTTGCATAAACTCCACAAAGTGTTTAGCCATCTCAGGTTTCCTTTGTAAGGTGCGTTGCAAGGCATTCAGACGCTTCATAGCTTGGTCTCGGTTGTTCGGCAGTGGGCTTTGAGGTGAACGGAATGGCAAGGGAGCCACCCAATGGTTGGACTCATCTATGTACATTTCTCTGTTCATAACCTGAAGGAAGATCTCATCTTCAACAGACAGAGCAAGTTTATTATCCTCCGGAGTCCTCTGAAATACCTTGTCACCCAGGTGATCTGTAAGACAGTCTGTGAGAGTGGACTGGTAAGGATTGTTAGAATTGCCAAACTGTTCTTTGATCTGAATCCCTTTAAAGAAGGGTGAGAAAAAAGAGGTGCGTCCATTTTGTAGTATGTTTGTCCTGAAAACATTTACAGTCTTGGACTTGTGTACTCCTCCCACACACACTTCACAATGACCCAGCCCAAATCAGCCTCGAACCTTATGCACGCTTAGGATGTCCCTCCCTAAAAGGAGAAGAATGGGAGCTCTTGCATCATAAGGTGGCATTTTGTCCACCATTGACTTGAGATGAGGGGAGTATTGTGCTATTTCTGGTGTTGGAATTTCGTCACGATCTTCAGGTAACATATTGCATTCTAAGAGAGTTGGAAGTGGCACCTGCTTTTTCCCGTCCAGTGAACAAACAATGAAATTATCTGCTTTCCTTACAATTGTCTTTGCTGAACCAGCACACGTACGAAGAGTATAGGGGAAAGAGTCTCCGCTGATCCCAAACAACTCGAAAAATTCAGACCTTGCTAGAGACCGGTTACTCCAGTCATCCAGAACTACATACATCCTCTTAGCCTGTTTAGGACAAAAAGATGGATAAACGTCAACCAAGCAGATCTTCGAACATGATCTAGGTCTGGGAGCTTTGCCGCAGATTTCTGTGCATTTAGAAGTAACATCAGAGGATATGTCTCCTATAGACTCCCCGCCTTGCTCGCGCTCTGATACTGGAGTTTCCTCGGCCCATGGGGCAGGCCCTGGGTGCAATGCAGAGACATGGCGATCACTGTTACACTCTCTACATTTAACAGCTGCCCCACACTCTTTGGCTATGTGTTTTGTGGAACCGCAACATCTGAAGCAGATAGACTGTTCTTTGAGGTAAGTTCTTTTTTCATCTAGGGTCTTTCCTCTAAATCCACGGCACTTTGATAACGGATGAAGCTTATTGTGAATTGGACATTGCTTGCTAGGGTCCAAAATGTTTTGTTCTGAAGGTTGGTTGTTTCTGGTTCTTAAAACTGCGTCTACCACTTCAGTTTTTTTTACTGACACAGGTATTTTGTTGCTGACCCGTGAAAATCTCTCCTGTTTAGGATGACTCTGTTTAGATAACAAGAAACTTGGATCATTTCTTATTCTTGCTTGATCACAAATGAACCGCACAAAGAAGCAAAATGGTGGAAAAGAGACACGATAATCCTCTTTATACCTAGCTCCATGAGTGATCCATCGTTCCTGCAGATTAAAGGGAAGCTTCTCAATGATGGGATTGACTCCCCTTGCAGTGTCAAGAATTGCTAAACCTGGTAAATGTCCACCAGTCTTTGCCGATTCCAATTCCATAAGCATGTCTCCCAGCTCCCTGAGTCTTTGCCCATCTCTGTTAGAAATGTTTGGAAACTCCTCCATTTTTCTCAACAGAGCATTCTCAATCACTTCTGGGCTCCCATTACACTCTTCTAATCGCTGCCAAAGCATACAGACACCTGCTATAGGATTGTGCGCATGAACCGATCTGATCCGTTTCGCTTGTATGGATGACTCTGGGCCGAGCCATTTGGTGAGAAGTCGAGCTCTTCTCTGGCTGTTAATCTGAGGTCTTTTGTGACATCCTGAAAAGAAGATTTCCAGGCCCAGTAGTTCTCAGGATGATCATCGAACTTCACAAGACCAGAACTCACCATCTCTTTTCTTACCATGTAGTTAGCTAAATCAGATGTGCATGGCAGGTTAACCGTGGGAGCTCTAAAACTGGGAACAGGAGAAGCTTGAAAGGCTGAGCGAAGTCCATAATTCTCGCCTCTCTGGTTATCCATTGTCTCATGTTTTATTTTTAATTCCTCCATTCCATACGATGGATGTACCTGTGGAGATATTACTGTAGCTTCACACTGAAGGGGTTCTGTACTCCTCAAGGATGACTATAGAATCGGAGGATAAGAAAGTCGATGTTGTTCCATTGAATGCTCCTGAACATACTCTTTAGTACACTGAGTGTAAACTAAGTTTGTTTCATGGTCCAAGTCATCCATATTTCCCTCCTCTATGTCAGCTGCTGCCTCATATATCGCTGCTTCAGCAGATGCTGCAGTAGCTTCTTTTTGAGATTGTAACAAGAATAGATCTGCTTCTACCTCTGCTTTTTCATAGCTGCTTCCTTTTCTGCATAAGATGCTTTAGCTCGAGCTGCTTCGGCTTTGGCTCGAGCCCGAGTTGCTGATGACCGACTTGATCTTTGAGATGACTTGCAGCTAGAAGATTGTGATCTGATCTCAAAGGCTTGAGATATATGTTTCTCATCACCGTGTGACTCCATACTTTATTTACTTCTCAAGAGTTGGGCAATGCAATGTAAAAATGGCTGTGTGATTCCGCTGTCTTCACCCGCTGTGTCAATGTCTTTTTACTATTCTGTTCTGACCAATTGCGTAGCTTGAGCAAAGGCTTAACAGATAGCGTACAACTTGAAAAAAGAACTCCAGAAAGCAGTCTTCATAACTTTTGGACTTTACTGGTGATTCACTTCTCAATACATTCTCTGTAAAACTACAAAAAAGAAAAAATATATATATGTATGGACATCATGATAACATACACATATCCATCTTAACATTACGCTTTGGTTTTGTAAATTTTTCCTTTTACACAATTTTAAGTAATATACACAGAGAACTTATGGTCAAATGAGATTATGTACAAACAGAAAAGAAACTTGCATGTTAGTATGGTAGCACGTTACTAATAGAACTAAAAGGTGTGCTTATAACAAAAATATAAAAATAATCTCAATCTAATAATTCTTAAACACTTTAAATCACAGTGTAAAATTGCACTTACAGACATATATTTCCAAGGTTTTTAGACGATGGAATTAATAGCCGATAGAAACTGCATGCATGTTGTTTTTAACTGCGTCACTGAGAGAAACCGAAAATAAACTATATAAACATAGTGCAGTACCTTAAATGTCCAGTGGGGGCGAAAAAGTAACACGGCTAGACATAAGCAGCACAGTTTAGATTCAATATTATGTTCTTTACACAGGGGAGTATGATTTTGGCAGCACTGCCAAATTCACCTTCCCCCCCCCACCATCCCCATCCCATGATATCATGTTTGACCTGTAAAACTCACTCTGGAGAAACATCTAATCCTGTAGTAGACTACCTGCAAAAAATCACAAGTGTTTAGATTCAATAATGAGGGAGGTATGATTTCAACATTAATACTGTATTTTAATGCTGTGAAAATACAACTCCCCTGTTAGATCCATCTTGATGAAAATACAATCAAATGCTATTAACACCACATAATCTCCAAATCAAGATGTGAAAGTGGCAGTAATGTGGTGAGTATGTGACTTTATTAACCTGTGCTATTGAGGGGAGTATGATTTCAACAGGCTGTATTTTAATGCTGTGAAAATCTGACTCCCCCTGGTAGATCCATCTTAATGAATTTATAACCAAATGTTTTTGTCACCACATAATCTCCTATACAAGATGTGAATGTGGCAGTAGTGTGGTGAGTTTGTGACTTTATTAACCTGTGCTGGTGAGGGGAGTATGATTTCAACAGGCTGTATTTTAAAGCTGTGAAAATCCGACTACCCCTGGTAGATCCATCTTAATGAATTTAGAATCAAATGCTTTTGTCACCACATAATCTCCTAAACAAGATGTGACAGTGGCAGTAGTGTGGTGAGTCTGTGACTTTATTAACCTGTGCTATTGAGGGGAGTATGATGTCAACAGGCTGTATTTTAATGCTGTGAAAATCCGACTCCCCCTGGTAGATCCATCTTAATGAATTTAGAATCAAATGCTTTTGTCACCACATAATCTCCTAAACAAGATGTAACACTGGCAGTAGTGTGGTGAGTCTGTGACTTTATTAACCTGTGCTATTGAGGGGAGTATGATTTCAACAGGCTGTAAAAATCCGACTTCCCCTGGTAGATCCATTTTACTGTGTAATTACAGTGTAATTAATGCGAGGGCACAGCTTGTTTTATAGTTTACAGAAGTTAAATAGCTTTGTATTAAACCCTTGCATGCATACAATCTATATTTATTGTAATTTGGCATTATTTTTTCTTTAAAAAAGGGCTCCTGACCACAAAGCAATTGCTCCAGCTATTTTAATTGCATATCGTAAGCTTTACAAGATGTAAAATTTAAAAAATGAATGAAATAAATCATGCTTTTTTGAGCCCAACTGTGCTGGAAAATAACGATTCATTTAAAAAAAACTAAGTGTTTTTTAAGTGTCAATTATCACTAACGTTTGTTTTATTTTTATTTCTATAATGCAATTATGCATATAAAACCTGTATTTGCCACATATATATAGTCTATTATAAACAATATACAGAAATGTATTTGATGAACTCTATGGGCCCTATCTTACACCCAGCGCAATTGACTTTTTACACAAACGCATGTATCATTCCTATCTTACACCCGACGCATATGGGACTTTTCCCTCCACAGACGCCCGTCGGTAAATTAGGGAATGAACTTGCGTTCGTTAGGTGGTTCAGCGAAAAGAAGTGGCGTGTTCCGGCGCAAACATTCCCTCTTGCTATCTTGCAGTCCCCGAAAACAATTCCGCCACAGAAAAAACCTGGTTTAAAGTCAGTGGCGTGTTCATATGCTATTTTAAGGGCGCATGCTTAAATATAATGTAGCGTGTGCACAACGCGCATTCACTTTGCTCCTCTCATCTACACAAATGCAGCAGTTCTTTATTATTGCAATACATAATTAGAAGGAAAAATATTACCACACGAGGAAGTCATTGTGATGTCCGAAAATGTGAAAAATAGGTATACATCTAGTGTACACATTTACTCAAATTATTGATAATGAATTATTTGCACTTATATACATCAACCTCAAGGGAACCCATTCAATCAACAAGTATACACACGTAATTTGCGATGCTAATAGTAAAATCACCCATGTCTTTACTCAGAATTACTCAGGCTCAAGCCACGACTAATTAATGGCAACTTTGCCATGATGAATCCCCCCTTGGATGGGTGGCTGTGAATGGGACAGTTATCCGTTAAATGCATGGTTAATGATGACACAATTTATGATTGCAGCAAGTGCTTAAAATGCTGTTTAATCAAAAACACACACAAACACGCAGTGTAGCCTAATTGAACGAATATTTGGCACATTGAAAATGCGCGTCAGGTGTTTGGATAGAACAGGTACACTACTCAAGTCGCAGCATTCGTTGTGGCTTGTATTTTACGCAACATTTCCATGAATCATGGATGTGTTGATGACATTAATTAGGAAATATT
>JACXGM010020576.1:6350-17829 GCA_016801145.1 Umbra pygmaea | reverse complement strand
CGTTATTTCCTTCTTTTTTGCGAAGGCTTATTTCTATGATCCAGTACATACGGTACGGATCAGTATACTGATTCTTTTCGTTCATTTCGATCTGCGCATGCGCAAATGAACGATACGAATCAAAATGATTCGTTCATTTGAATGAACGAGATTCAAAGATACGATTCAGTAAAAAGAATCGAACTTCCCATCACTAGAACAAAAGCACTCGCTCTCTGGTAACATAGCAACGTAACGAGTGACACGCTAACAGCCAATCATTTAACAGTATCAAGATTGGTTGCGCAATATTGTTCTCTCGTGAATAGTGTTGGATTCTTCGGTAACTGAAACTGAATCTGATAAGTGGAAAATTAGTGCCGCAGCGAGCGAGGAAATTGTTGATAAAACGGGAAAAGTCAGCTCGCCAGGATGGCAGTTTTTTGGTTTTTAAAAGTCGGACCGTAGTCAGACCAATGGCACTTCCAAATTATGCAAAACCGTCGTCCCCACCAAGACTGGTATATGGTAACTGGACTGCATTTATATAGCACATTTTTCTGACCAACAATGGCCACCAAAGCGCTTTACATTGCCTCACACCTCACCCATTCATTCACACATTCATACACCGACGGCGGTGTCAGCCATGCAAGGCGCCAGCCAACTCATCGGGACCAACTGGGGTTAGGTGTCTTGCTCATGGACACCTCAACACTTGGTCAGGAGGACCCAGGGATCGAATTATTAACCTGCCGGTTGCTAGACAACCTACTTGACCCTCTGAGCCACAGCTGTCCCAATGTGGTAATACCACAAACTTATTTTCCCCAACTTCTCAGGTCATAGGTTTCTCTGTTTATATTTAACACTGCATTATTTGATTACACTTTATTAAGCATTTCTTAAGTACTCTAATTATGCACCTTAGTGTAACCGATAATTGTAAAGTGTTCATTGTGATTTTAGACTTATGTTTACAGTGTTTTCCATTGTTGTGTTGACATTTCTGCCTTTATAACTGAAGGGATTATAATTAGTGGAAGGTTAAATTTAAAATAAAAATGTTTAAACTTAATATTTTTTTCCTGCTCCTTATTCTAAAAAGGTCATAAATAGATCAATAATTTTCGATATCGACCGGTATGAAACACTTATATTGTGATAGAGTTTTCAGCCATATCGCCCAGCCCTACTGTACAGTATATCAGAGTACAGTTTCACTTTGCAGGACAAAAATGGTTAACGAACGACATAGTGTTCTTAAAATATATACAGTGAGTCGTCATAGCTCTGGAAGCCGCTCTCTTTTTTTCCACAGAAACCTTCACAGCTGATAGGGTGTAGCGTTTAAGGTGGATGGCGTTATTAGTGGTCAGTGGCGTATAGAGAGTTTTGAGTTCTTATCCATGCGAAGAAACAAATCATTTTTGTTCTCAGTCTGTTTAGACATTCAAATTGTATATTGTAATTGTAATCATAACTAAGCAATCATAAATAATGTGATTGCATTCCACTGATTTCATCGGGGGAATCACAAACATACAGTACAGTCAGACTCTGATACCTGTGAAATTCTACTACATGGTCTCCCTTAAAAACATCACCATACCTTTTTTCCATGGCTTAAGAGAGATTGCTTAGTGAACTACAGTACATCTCTTGTCTCGACAATATCACAATATACGTCTACGTCAGTGGATGCTAGGCAATGTGAGGCAACAATATACGTCAGGTAAGCAACTTGTTCTTCAGGGCATTCCCGGGGTTTCCCGAGTTACTTCACAATGCTATTTGTCTCTCCCGCTTTCTCATCTACATGGGGGGAATCACAAACATCTGGCATGACAGCCAGCACTCCCACTTCTCCACCTTCCCCAGCAGGTGATCATCAGGCAGTCATTGTCTTTAAATAGCAACCAAATTGTTTTTATGAACAGATTTACTCCCTATAGTCAGAAGCATAACGAAATGCTAAGGAAGCACAGCAGGAAAACATGAAAATAATAACATCTTTACTTGTACAACCTATCTTTATTGGTAATTCATAATGACATTGCTGGGATTAGCTCAATATCCATCATTACAATTATTACAAAACGTAATCCCATCTAAAATTCATATGTCTGTCTCATCTGGTGTCTGCGGATGGATCTTCTATAATATCGCTGCTGCATGGCTACCCTCACAAAGCGCGCATCAGTTTTGTAGAAAGGTGACACTTAATCTCCCCTTGCCCAGACCATTGATGGGCACTCAGCTATAGTTATTGTGTAACAAATTATAAACACACAACCCCCCACGTACTGATTAGATGAAAACCTCTATTCCCTAGTGAGAACTTGTGGTTCAAAGTGTACAGTATTTCAATATTCAAACGGGCTTATACATAAGTGATGTTTTCTTGTCTTAATAGCCCAGTCTCACTTGTGAATAATATAAACAAGTGCATGTATAAATAACAACACAATGTAAAATATAAAATAATTGGCTTCCAACCAGATACACTATATAATTAAGGTTCTACCCCTTCGTGGTTGAACCCTGTTGTTTTTGTGTTGAATGGTTATTATTATTATTATTATTGTTGTCTGCCACGCCGGCTAAAATTCCCATGAGCTGGAATGAGCTAGAAACATGAAACTTTTATGAAATTACTTTGAAGTCGCTATTGGGAAAAAAGAGTTGAACCCGCAAATCGCTGCTCACGGCTATATTTATTAGGGTTCAACCACAAAGTGGTAGAACCCTATTGTTTTTGTGTTGAATGGTTATTATTATTATTATTTGTTGTCTGCCACACCAGCTGAAATTCCTGTGAGCTGGAATGAGCTAGAAACATGAAACTTGGGGGAATAACTGGATATAGTGTGCATGTGCTTCCATAGAAATATGAACCCAATCGGCCACATGGTGGCGCTGTAAGTAAGGCTATAAAATGTAAACTTTGAAAGGCCACGCCCCTCACACTGTAAGTCCGATTGACTAGAAATTTCTCACACAGGTGCAACTCAGTGTGCTCTACAAAAAAGCCCCAGGATCATTAAGGTCCGCCTACAAAAATTTTGAATTTTTTGAAAAACACATTTTTGACATCTCCTCCTAAACCGTAGCTCCGATTACCACCAAAATGTCAGTGAATCATCATTGGACCAAGTTTATTAAAAGTTGAATAATCCATGTTGATATCTCAGTTACTTTTCAAGTTATTGACCAATGAACTTTGAAAGAGGTGTGGCTAAGATAAGTGCCTCAGATATACACAGACAGTTTCATATACTTGCGCCAGTAGGTGGCGCTACAAGCACAAAATAGGTCAGTAGCATTACACAAATTGTACAATGATTGTATAGTCAATCTCCAATCACGGCAAATCTCTCAAGATATCATCATAAGTAAATTAACCCCGCCCTGCAATTCTAATTCAAATTGACCACTAGGGGGTGCTTTCATCTTCTCCTACACCGTAGCTCCAATTGCCACCAAATTTTCAGTGAATCATTATTGGATCAAGCTTATTTAAAGTTGAACAAAACATTTCAATCTTAATTACATTTCAAGTTATTGACCAATGAACTTTGAAAGGGGTGTGGCTCTGGACATAAATGAATACAAATCTTGCAACTGTAAGGCCAATCATCACAAAACTCACAGGATATGTTCAGATAAGTTCCCCAGATATACCCAGAGGGTTTCATATACATTGACCACTAGGGGCGCTACAAGCACAAGATAGGTGAGTGGCAATACACAAATGTTACTATTAATTGCATATTCATTCTCCAATCATGACAAATCTCTTAATAAGTAACTGAACCACACCCTGCATGTCTCATTCAAATTGACCACTAGGGGGTGCTTTAAATGTATAATGACTATGTGGAATTATATAAATCAAGCTATAGATCATAAAAATGATAGGATATGTTTTATAACAATGTTGAACCTTGTGTGAAATTACTTTGAAGTCGCTATTGAGAAAAAAGGGTTGAACCCGCAAATCGCTGCTTGCGGCTATATTTATTATTATTTGTTGTTGTCTGCCACGCCGGCTGAAATTCCCGTGAGCTGGAATGAGCTAGAAACATGAAACTTGTGGGGAATAACTGGAAATGGTGTGCATGTGCATCCATAGAAATATGAACCCAATTGGCCACATGGTGGCGCTGTAAGTTAGGCTTCAAAATGTAATCTTTGAAAGGCCACGCCCCTCACACTGTAAGACCGATTGACTTGAAATTTCTCACACAGGTGCAACTCAGTGTGTTCTACAAAAAAGCCTCAAGGACCATTTAAGGTCTGCCCACAAACATTTTCCACCATTTTGAATTTTTTGAAAAACACATTTTTGACATCTCCTCCTAAACCGTAGCTCCGATTGCCACCAAAATTTCAGTGAATCGTCATTGGACCAAGTTTATTAAAAGTTAAATAAACCATGTTGATATCTCAATTACTTTTCAAGTTATTGACCAATGAACTTCGAAAGGGGTGTGCCTCTGGACATTAATGAACACAAATGAGCAACCGTAAGTCCAATCACCACAAAACTCACAGGATACGTTCAGATAAATGCCCCAGACATACCCAGACAGTGTCATATACATGCACCTCCAGGGGGCGCTACAAGCACAAAATAGGTGAGTAGCAATACACAAGTTGTACTATTAATTGTATATTTATTCTCCAATCATGAAATATCTCTCAGGACATGTCCTCATAAGTAACTGAACCATGCCATGCAAGTTTTAATCAAATTGACCACTTGGGGGCGCTTTAAATGTATAATAACTACACGTGGAATGACACAAATCAAGCTATAGATCATAAAATGTTTTTCCAATTGCTACAAAAGTTGCATGATATGTTTTATAACAATGTTCAACCACAGGTTTGAAGTACTCTGGCATTTTGAATATTTAGAAAAAAAAACATTATTGATATTCTTCTACACCATAGCTCCGATTGCCACCAAATTTTCAGTGAATCATCATTGGATCAAGCTTATTATTAGTTGAATAAAGCATGTCAATATCTTAATTACTTTTCAAGGTATTGACCAATGAACTTCAAAAGGGGGGTGGCTCTGGACATAAATAAACACAAATCAGCAACCGTAGGGCCAATTGTCACAAAACTCACAGGATATGTTCAGATAAGTGCCCCAGGTATACCCAGACAGTTTCATATACATGCGTTACTAGGTGGCGCTACAAGCAAAAAATATGTCAGTAGCATTACACAGATTGTACTATTAATCATATATTCAATCGCCAATAATGGGAAATCTCTCAGGATATATCATCATCAGTACCTGAACCGCGCCCTGCATTTCTAATTCAAATTGACCACTAGGGGGTGCTTTTATCTTCTCCTACACTGTAGCTCCGATTGCCACCACATTTTCAGTGAATCGTTATTGGATCAAGCTTATTTGAAGTTGAACAAAACATGTCAATCTCAATTACATTTTAAGTTATTGACCAATGAACTTTGAAAGGGGAGTGGCTCTCGACATAAATGAATACAAATCAGCAACCGTAAGGCTAATCATCACAAAACTCACTGGATGTGTTCAGATAAGTTCATTACATATACCCAGACAGTTTCATATACCTTGACCACTAAGGGGCGCTACAAGCGCAAGATAGGTGAGTGCCAATACACAAATGTTACTAGTAATTGCATATTCATTCTCCAATTATGACAAATCTCTTAATAAGTAACTGAACCACACCCTGCAAGTCCCATTCAAATTGAATACTAGGGGCGCTTTAAATGTATAATAACTGCACGTGGAATGACATAAATCAAGCTATAGATCATAAAAATGATAGCATATGTTTTATAACAATTTTGAACCTTGTTTGAAATTACTTTGAAGTCACTACTGAGAAAAAAGGGTTGAACCCACAAATCGCCGCTTGCAGCTATATTTGTGTTTTTATTTACATGAGTGCATGAGAAGAAACACTCAGTAGGCATATCAAATTACAGAAACTGGACAAGTATGTAACACTAATTAAAAAAGAAAGACCAACTATATACAGTAGATCACCTACATGCATCATAATTTCTCTGCCCTGCCTGCAATTACCAATTAACTGGCATATTACCTAGAGAGCATAACTAAAATTAGATTAGAAGTCGTTTTTGCCACATTTTGTAGGAGAGAAAATAATTTGCTTCAATAAATTCAAACAGTTACAAAGGCTTCGAGCTACTTTTAGACAAGCTGCAAAAATGTGTTGTATAAAGTGTGCACTGTCAAACAGCAAACTTGCTGCAAAGAAGATGGTACTTTTTTAAGGGAAGAATAGCACCCCCCCTTGCTCCCTAGTTTTGGGACACCCCTACACCTACCCCTACACGAGAACAGGCAAAACCTAGAGTTAGGGCAGAAATCTAGGGGAAGGGTAGGTATTGGGACAGGGCCTAAGTCTACTACTAATAAAGCCATAAGCTATTAATTTTAACTAGGCACAATTTACATTTTGTTTTCTCAAATTCTAATGTTCTAATTCTTTCTTTTTTACCAGTTCAAACCATCATGCACTTTATTTTCTAACAATATTATTTTTCGATTTCCCAATCGGCCAAAAACTTTTAACACTTATGTCTGCTTTAGCTGTGCTAAGTTTGAATGATCTAATCACTGTTGTTATACAGGTAGGTTGTTACCTAGTCAAATAATTATGTGTGAATCTGTGTGTACATCCAGTTTGTAAAATTGTAAAATTCACAATAATTATCAAAGTTGATTTGGTCACAATTCATTAATTGAAGTAAAATTATTACAATCAGTAATAGATGTACGGTACCCATTACTAGTTTATTATGTGCCAATTACTACAGTGGTTTATGAAAGCAGTTATGAACAGTGTATGATTAACAGATACTACTTTTAGGTGAATAAAATGAACAACAACAATCTCAAATAAAAATGAAGGCATTAACAAACACTGTATGATTAATATACTATAACACCATAAATATACATTGGTCATGCGCTGGAATCTAATCCTGTCCGTACAGACCTTTGTCGTTTCCATTACACCATCAAGTCCGTGCACTGCATTAAATACCTTTGTATCCAGACTGTACACATCCTGACACACATTCAGATATACGGTGTATCAATCTGTTTTCCAA
This sequence comes from Umbra pygmaea, assembly GCA_016801145.1. Taxonomy (NCBI): domain Eukaryota; kingdom Metazoa; phylum Chordata; class Actinopteri; order Esociformes; family Umbridae; genus Umbra; species Umbra pygmaea. Next base: position 10,698 of record JACXGM010020576.1, on the reverse strand, counting down.
ACACCACTACACACCAAGACACCGACCACCTTGTGTCAGACTCATTGGATACATGTTGTGTCAAATACCTGACCCACCTCGATACCTCCCGATTAGGGCTGGGACAACGATGCAAAAAATATGTCGAAGCAAAATATGCACGTCGATTCTTCAGGCCCAAAACAAAGACGGTGCTGCCGGAGAGTCATGGCAACACGAGTGGCTCCACAGACTTTCAGAAGTGTGGCACACTCGTTCCTCTAAAGTATGGGAATTCTTTAATTTAAAAGGAAACAATTCTGTGATATGTTGTCTTTGCAAAATGGAGATGGCCTTCCATTCTAACATCACGGCAATGCACCAGCACCTGCCGGTTGCACCAACTGGACGTATAGGTCGTAACTGTATGTCAGACCTATAATGCCCTTTTCTTTATATATTTATACCTGTTGCACCAGCTGGACGTAAGCGCTCAATGAGCTACGCCTGGTCTTAGATTCGAAGCTTAGCGGGCGCAGGGTGGCGATTTATATAAATTATTTAAAATGTCCTGTTTTTCTGACTGATTGCATTAAGATTTAGCTGTAATTTCTTTGGAGAAAGACCGTTTTGTACAATCGAAAATGCAGGGCACATTGTTTGCGTTTGCAGCGACCACAAATCATACTAATAACTAGCTATGAATTAATAGCTGTTTGAGTGGGCAATTATCAGGTTTGAACAAGCGTTTTAGATTAGTAAAAGTCAAAGGGTAACCTATTACCGGCTTTAACTATCAATTAAATGCCTGGAAATAGCCAAAGTGTTTTTTGTCAAAACTGAAGTAACGTTACTGTACGTTAGAAACAAATCTTGATCAGTCACTTTCAGCTGTTCAATCTATCTTAAAATGTAAAACAATATGTTTTCCCATCACAACAGTATTGAATAGTAATGTTTGTTAAGACTGAGAATTCACTGCCATTCCTCATGCTAAATGGTGAATATATTTTCTGTTATCTTTCTCAAGTTAGGATGATGCAAATTGCTTTGTCTATCTAAAGTCCATTTGTCATCCCGTAGTGTCCAGCACACGCACGCATTCTTTGGCTTTGTATTCGTAAACGGGATTTATTATTTTAATTCTCTTGCAGGCACATCGAATTTAGGGATCAATTACATGAAAATAATATAATTTTAACCATACAAACCAATAAAATGCAAGTATTTTAATGGTAGCTTCTCTTTTCTTTTACAATCTGTGGGTTATGAGGCGAAACGGTTGCCAGGGGGCAACGTTGGAACGTTTGAAACTGTCTTTGTCCATTTTATCTAGTTTAATTAATTAAGGAAATAACACTGCCTAGCAACTATACCACTAAGAATATTCTGATCTCACGGATGCACATTACTTACACTGGACTTAGCTACGACTAGTCACATTTTTATTTGGTGCAACAGGTATAAATTCCACTCACAATCTCGGACGTAGCTATGCCCGACCTAGAATTTAAGCCCAACGTTTTTACGTCCAGTTTGTGCAACCGGCCCCAGAAGAGGCGCCACCCGGGAGCAACTGCAGATGACAGAGCACTGTACGTTTTTTTTTCAACTCCCCACTTCCCCACTCTATGATGGAGTAGGCTATTATACGTTGTCGACACCTAATGTTTTAAGCTACAGTGTAATTAATTACTATAGGTAATATAGTCTCAAGGTGTGAAATGACACGCTTATGCAACCTAAGTCAACAAACGATTGTAACGTTACGTCTTCATTGATTTTAGTCAATGGGACAGTGAGCAGTTACATGCCAGGACTATTCCGGTTTTAAATGGAATATTGGCGCCCTTAATAGTCCTGGCATGTAACTGGGTGTTCACTGTCATGCCGTGACTGCGCAAGTGACGTTTATGTTACACACATAGGATTTAATTAGCCTACTTGTTGATATTTAATCAAAGGGCATAGCCTGGGCTGAGGTGGATACATAGAAAAATTGTTTATTGTGTTTCTTTGCTGCTGGTTTATTATATTACATGTATAAACTGCTATTATTAGTCAATTAATAGGGAGATAATTGATAATCGAATCGAAATCGAATCTGTCTGAAAAAACAAATCGTTAGATTAATCGATGCATCAAAAAATAATCGCTACATTAATCGTTTAAAAATAATCGTTTATCCCAGCCCTAATCCCGATACAGGCTATATCAAATACCTGACCAACCTTGAAACATCCCGATACAGGCTGTATCAAATACCTGACCCACCTTGAAACATCCCGATGCAGGCTGTATCAAATACCTGACCCACCTTGAAACATCCCGATTAGGGATGCTCATTTCGGGTAATTTTATCGACCGACAACCGCAACTCATTATCCGATTATTAACCGTTAACTGATAAGATAATAAGATTCAATTGGCTTTAAATAAAAAATGTAATTGACGAGTGTCAGTGACCCGTTAAATAGAAGAAAAAAAATTTACAGATTTATTTTGATGTGCTAACAACATACAGAACAAATCAACAACGGCTGCCGGTTGCACCAGCTTTGCGTATAAGTTCACTCGGGTGCAAACTCCACACTAAATGATACATTGAAACTAGTTAGTTTCATACTAAAGCTGGGTCGATGTTTGGTTTCACCATGGAGACTTAAGGTTTAACTTAGCTACACTGGCGTAAAGTCAACACCAACCAAAATATTGTCGCAGAAAATATTGTCGCAGACGTTTTCACTTTCTGTTGTCAATCAAAGTAAAGTAGTCTTGGTGCAGTGTTTACCGGGTTGTCAAATTATAGAATTTGACAACCCGGTCGGTGACAATCTGTTTGACAAAACAGTCGGTGACAATCTGGAACAATGTTGTTGCTTACAGGAGGCCTACAGCAAAGAAGTGCTATATCTCATTAACACAAAACAAAATGTTGATAAAGCTTGCTATGCGTTATGTTACTAACTATACAATATCTGCCGAGCGCACCCATTCCATTGAAATGACCATTACGGTCCTCTCAGAAAATAAAGTGCTTGTTGTCAATCACTGTGTGTGTTGTTTTTAAGGTAACATTATTTTGTTGGCTATAATGCATCAGGAGCATGATGAATTATAGCCGATATAATAATAGGCTATATGCTTCCCAATACTATAGCGTTATACGTTTCTGTACATGACAAAATGAAAGCGCCATTTAATATCACAGTCATCATAAATGTCCATCATAATTACACCCCCTATGGATATTAAGGTTTGTATCAATTTCTCAGTGAACACAAAAACAATTGGCTGGAATTTGATAGCTTGTGAGGAGACAGTTGTTTTTGTTTCTTTGTGTTTCCTTGTTACTCCAGTGATATTTTAAGGCCCTAAAACATTTTTGTTATTGTACGTTTAATCTCTGAGGGCAATATAAACACCCTAGGCCAGTGTTCAAATCATTTTTAGTTTCCTGTACAATCAGGGGTTTTAACCCAGTGGTTTGTGAGCCTTTGTGGTGCACGTCTGCTGTTTTTTTCCTCTGGCCACAACTGGATCTGCAACCGAACAACTACAGGTCTTTCTCAAGAAATTAGTATATTTTGATAAAGTTCATTATTTTCCATAATGTAATGATAAAAATTAAACTTTCATATATTTTAGATTCATTGCACACCAACTGAAATATTTCATGTCATTTATTGTTTTAATACTGATGATTTTGGCATACAGCTCATGAAAACCCAAAATTCCTATCTCAAAGAATTTGCATATCATGAAAAGGGTCTCTAAACGAGCTATTAACCTAATCATCTGAATCAACTAATTAACTCTAAACACCTGCAAAAGATTCCTGAAGCTTTTAAAAACTCCCAGCCTGTTTCATTACTCAAAACCGCAATCATGGGTAAGACTGCCGACCTGACGGCTGTCCAGAAGGCCATCATTGACACCCTCAAGCAAGAGGGTAAGACACAAAGAAATTTCTGAACAAATAGGCTGTTCCCAGAGTGCTGTATCAAGGCACCTCAGTGGGAAGTCTGTGGGAAGGAAAAAGTGTGGCAAAAAACGCTTGCACAACGACAAGAGGTGACAGGACCCTGAGGAAGATTGTGGAGAAGAACCGATTCCAGACCTTGGATGACCTGCGGAAGCAGCGGACTGAGTCTGGAGTACAAACATCCAGAGCCTATCAGTACAAACAGACGTGTGCAGGAAATGGGCTACAAGTGCCGCATTCCCCAGGTCAAGACACTTTTGAACCAGAAACAGCGGCAGAAGCGCCTGACCTGGGCTACAGAGAAGCAGCACAACAAAACAACAACAAATTTTGCATGTCATTCGGAAATCAAGGTGCCAGAGTCTGGAGGAAGACTGGGGAGAAGGAAATGCCAAAATGCCTGAA
>JACXGM010020575.1:7693-17830 GCA_016801145.1 Umbra pygmaea | reverse complement strand
ATAAATAAATAGCTTGGGACTGTAATCAGTAATGTATTGGGTACGTTACCATAAATAAATAGCTTGGGACTGTAATCAGTAATGTATTGGGTACGTTACCATAAATAAATAGCTTGGGACTGTAATCAGTAATGTATTGGGTACATTACCATAAATAAATAGCTTGGGACTGTAATCAGTAATGTATTGGGTACGTTACCATAAATAAATAGCTTGGGACTGTAATCAGTAATGTATTGGGAACGTTACCATACATAAATAGCTTGGGACTGTAATCAGTAATGTATTGGGAACGTTACCATAAATAAATAGGTTGGGACGGTGTAATCAGTAATGTATTGGGTACGTTACCATAAATAAATAGGTTGGTACTGTGCAATCAGTAATGTATTGGGTACGTTACCATAAATAAATAGGTTGGTACTGTGCAATCAGTAATGTATTGGGTACGTTACCATAAATAAATAGGTTGGGACTATGTAATCAGTAATGTATTGGGTACGTTACCATAAATAAATAGGTTGGGACTGTAATCAGAACTGTATTGGGTACATTACCATAAATACATAGGTTGGCACTGTGTAATCAGTAATGTATTGGGTATGTTACCATAAATAAATAGGTTGGCACTGTGTAATCAGTAATGTACGGGTACGTTACTATGAATAAATATGTTGGCACTGTGCAATCAGTAATGTATTGGGTACGTTACCATAAATAAATAGGTTGGGACTGTAATCAGAACTGTATTGGGTACGTTACCATAAATACATAGGTTGGCACTGTGTAATCAGTAATGTACAGGTACGTTACTATGAATAAATATGTTGGCACTGTGCAATCAGTAATGTATTGGGTACGTTACCATAAATAAATAAGCTGGGACTGTGTAATCAGTAATATATTGGGTACGTTACCATAAATAAATATGTTGGCACTGTGTAATCAGTAATGTATTGGGTACGTTACCATAAATAAATAAGCTGGGACTGTAATCAGTAATATATTGGGTACGTTACCATAAATAAATAGGTTGGCACTGTGTAATCAGTAAAGTATTGGGTATGTTACCATAAATAAAAAGGTTGGTACTGTGTAATCAGTAATGTATTGGGTCTGTTACCATAAATAAATATGTTTGGATGGTGTAATCAGTAATGTATTGGGTACATTACCATAAATAAATAGGTTAGGACTGTAATCAGTAATGTATTGGGTATGTTACCATAAACAAATAGGTTGGCACTGTAATCAGTAATGTATTGGGTATGTTACCATAAATAAAAAGGTTGGTACTGTGTAATCAGTAATGTATTGGGTACGTTACCATAAATAAAAAGGTTGGTACTGTGTAATCAGTAATGTATTGGGTATGTTACCATAAATAAAAAGGTTGGTACTGTGTAATCAGTAATGTATTGGGTATGTTACATAAATAAAAAGGTTGGTACTGTGTAATCAGTAATGTATTGGGTACGTTACCATAAATAAATAGGTTTGTACTGTGTAATCAGTAATGTATTGAAAAAAAAGTAAATGTGACGTATGATGTGTCCGACCAGCGCCATCTGCTGGTATTTTAATGTCATCGCGCTAAGTTAAGTGTACAGCAATAAACAGTGAACATCATCACCATTGCGCATTTCGAAAGTTGTTTTGCACCATCAGTAATACATCAGTATTGTATTGTGTATGTTACCATAGATAAATCGGAAGATGATCATAATCTTGTCCAACATCTTCTCCAGTTCCTCATCTGTTGCCTCCTTGTTTCCTGCTCTCAGCTTTGAATCCACATGTTTCGCTGGAATGGAAAGTTGTTTCATGAACAAAACAGTGTAGTTCAGTCCTGAAAAGTTATTCAATTTAGCCTCACAGCTATACAAGTAAACTTAAGCAGCTGACATGAGCAAAATGTTCAAGAACATTAATTTGCATAAATATGCTGAAATGCGAGTCCAAGATTAGCCAGTTCACTTATCAGAGTACTGTCAATATCAGTCCCATAGATTTCCTCACGCGATACCAACCTATAAGCTCGGCCGGTTTGTTTGGCCTCTTGTTGATGAAGGTCTCAAAGGCCTCCTTCATAGCATTGACAAATTTGTCGTTCTTCATGAAGCAGGTGTCGATGACGTGGTCCACCTTGTCCTTGAAGTCCAGCAGCTCCTGCACCATGGTCTTGTCTTTCTCTGGGTTGATGACGATCGTGCTTCCAAAAGCCTGTGGGATGTCAAACGGGAGGTGTTACAGGTCAAGTCAGATCGTACACAAATAAAACATTTTGAATGACTTATGAGTTTGTAGACAAATGTATCCCTACACCTAAAATAAATCAATGAATGAATGAAGAGCCACCGCAGGACCCAGGGTTGAATTAGTGAGTAAGGTTTTGAGCACACGGTACCTTGATGTATTCAATCCAGTGCTGTAGAAGGACTTGCACGCCCCCTCTGACCCGACTGAAGAGCTGGTAGAGTAGAGACAAGTCCTGTATTCGGTTCTCATCAAGCAGGTGATTCAAGCCTGGAAAACAGCAGTTTAAGCTCATGGTGCTCATTAATTAATAACTCAAGTTCATTGTACAACATCACGGAATCAATACTTTCCATGGGATCCTACACAATAAAATATTCCAGCAACTCTGGTTTATTGGTTGCAAACGAGATTAGTCAGTACAAAACAACAAAACAGAAAGTTTATTAACAAAGTGATTTATGACCATGGTGCAAACGTTTGTACACCCCAATGAAGCTTTTAGGAATAAAACTTGTTCAATTTGTTAAACAACAGACGAGTCTAACCAAACATCACACAGGTTGCTGCAAGATAATTGACAATTAAGAGTGGTATTTAACCAATACAATCTCCTCGGAGTCAATGCTGACAATTATGTTACCACATGGAAGAGAAATGTCACAAGTCTTGAGAGAGAAAGTATTTGCTTTACACAAAAAAAGAGTTACAAGACAATTACGGTAGTAAAGCATTGATAATCAGCCGTAATCAAGTAGCAAAAGTTATTCAAACATTTTTAAAAGATGGATTTTGGCAAGCAGTCTGAGATGTCCAGGCCCTCCATGGAAGTCAACACATTGCAGGACAATCTACATCACAATGGTCATGGGTTCAAGCCTGACCATGGGTTCTCATACTTTCCCCGGGCCTGCACGATGCAGCACAAAATTGGCATAGCGCTGCCTGGGATGTGGGTTAGATAAATCAGATTATCTGTCCTACCAAGTCGCGACATGTGGTTGGATGAACCATATGTACACCCCTTGTCATCACACAGATCTGTACAAGGAGTTGAGGAGCTGCTGACAAGGCAGGATTAGAGAGGTAATTGGGAAGGGAGGAAAATCTGGAATAATCACACAAAAAAAAGTTAATCACAGTTAGCGAAAGGTGTAGAAAGCCAAACTGCGGTGACTGTGTCATGTGACACAATACGACGTATGCTGCACAGGAGTGGTATGCATGGGTGTCGTCCACAAAAGCATTTGCCAGGCCCATGTGACAAAAGTGAAGAATATTAGGACTCCATACTGCATGATTGCTGCAGGTTTTGGGGAATTGCACTTCATTGAGGGCATCATCAATTCACAGATGTACTGTGAAATACTGAAAGAGTTGCTACCATCTCTCCATACTCTGGGTCGCCATTCACGCTTTCAACATGATAATGACCCAAAACATACATTGGCTGCTGCATTTCTGAGGAAGAATAGGGTGAAAGTAGAGCTGGGCGATATGGCCCGAAATGAATATCTCGATATATTGTGTAGCTTCTAACAACTAACGATAGAACTCTCGATATTTAGTTGTTTTAAAAGGTTGGAAAATGTGGACACATGTAAAGAAAAAAAGGGGATTTTCTTTATAGAAATGAACAAGTGAAGAATTGCGCTTTCTTTGTCAAAGAGTTGTGCAAGACATACATTGTTTTGAAAGATTTACCAATCTCTGTCAATTTAATATTAAAATGTATATTAAAAGAATAATGGTCAATCAAATTAGATGTGGTGAGTAAATATGTCTAATCTGTCAGCTCTATATTGTATGCAAAGGTTCTCAATCTATTTGGCATGTTGCCATTACAGTGGCTAACAGTGGGTCACATGAAAAAAGAAACAATATGAAATAATTATATTATAGACAGGCTTGTGGGCTGAAGTTCAGCTGTCTAAAACTGCAGGTTGAGAACCACTGCTTACCTAGGCTACTGGTGATCACAAATAAACTGCTTTTTTGAACGCATCTTTTTTGTGAAGGTTTGATATAGAATCGCTTTTGGCTTAATGATTTCCTTAATATTATTGGTCAAACGATTATTTTCAGGTTAGAAAAAAGTAGCCTGTTCACTAACGATACAATCTGCAGAAATGTATTTACCATGTTAAAAAAGCAATACAAGTGATTTATAAAAACTATGGGTGATATGTTCCATATTTTAACATATATTTCATGTTCCCATACCATTTGTGCCTGCATTTACGTTTTTACATTTAAGATTTGCTCTGATTGTGTTTACTAAAATGAAAATGATGTTAGGTACTGCAGCAGTTTGTTGAACGTCTCTGCTGGAGGCACCAGCTTTTAAAATTCTCTTCAACACATTTCTCCCATTCTACTGCGGGATAGTGTCTCAGGTGCTGGAAAAGTATCGTTGTGCGAGTAGGCTACAACTGGCAACAGTCGTTTTACTGGTTATGTATGCACAGGAAAATCTTGTGTTAAGCATTTAATCTAAAAAAGAAAACTATCTGAAGTGTATTGTCTTTACGCTTCAATGTTAAATGTGTTACATTTGCATGCATTTAACCCCTGAGCTCTACAGAAAGCATGACGCAGCGCAGTTTTTTAAGTGTAAACGTGCAGAAACAAATATTGGCGCAGAAAACATATTCGACTAGCACGATATAGGCTTTTTTATATCCTGCTCAAAAGCAAACTTGAATATACCGACAAAACTCGATATATCGCCGAGCCCTAGGTGAAAGTGATTTAGTGCCAAAGTATGTCACCTGACTTCAACCCAACTGAACACCTATGGGGAGTTCCAAAAAGACGGGACATTCTCCATCCAGCATCCAGGCTCACTCCAAGAATGGAGAAAGACAGACATCAAAGTATGTCGCCAACTTGTTCACTCAATGTCCAGATGAGTTGGTGCTGTGCTTAAACATCATGGAGGCCATTTGAAATACTAAATTTGGTCAAATTTGTTTTAGGGTGTACACATTTTTGCAAAAAATCTCATTTAAATAACATTTTTAATTTTAATCTTATTGCAATGATGTTGGTGACCAACCTTTTATGTTGTTAATAAAAGCAAATGTGTCACAGAACTCAGTATTCAAATTTCAGCTAAGTGGTTCTGGTGTTCACTGAGAAATTGTTACAAAGCTTAATTTTCAAAGGGAATGTACTCATTTATGCTGAGTACTCTATACATTTGTTTGCTATGACTGTCCCCCATTTTTGTCCCCTCCCAATTGTTCTTGTCCAATTCTCACTAACCCAGCATTTAGTCAGCTCATGTATGGGATGATCACATTCACCAACTATACTTCCGTGATTGAAGTTAAAGGTGCCAGACCTGCACATAAGGAGTAGCTGGAGAGTGACGTGGCAAGGTACATAACCCGACTGATCTATCCAAACCTTGGCAGTGCTATGCCAATTTGCACTGCCTTGTGCTGGAGGTTCTGTGCAAAGACAGAAAAGCTATAGTCAACCTTGAACTACTAACTATCATGTTTAAAATAATTTTGACGCTGATAAAACTTCACTCTAATTGGGGATTTCCCCAATATTTTTCTTCCCTACTAGTTTTTCATGTCCAATTCCCATTTAAGCCTCGTAGAGTCGGCAGGAACTCATAGGTGCAGGATGGTCGAAGATCGATCACGTACCTCCAAGCACGTGTCATTAAGCCATCTCACAATACTTGTTCAACCTGGAAGCCTTAAGGCAGTTCATATGTGGCAGGATTTTGCCCATAGACCAACTACACAAAAGTGATTGGATTAACAGGTGACCAACCTGTTAATGTCACTCTAGAGTAACATGTCCAACTATGAGTCCATCTAACAATGTTTGGACCAATTTGAAGAGCCCCCAGCTATATTTGGGATGCTTTAACGAGGATATGACCAGTTAGCAACTTATACAGAGGCCCCACTCAGTGCAAGTCTTTAGCCTGTGAAACTTACCTTTCTGCAGTGTTGTAGTGAGATGTTCTCCCAATAGCTGCTTCTCCACAGTGGCTATGAGAGGTTTTCTGAAGAAAGGGAGGAAAAATTAACATGAGCTGGAACTCGTAGTGCCAGCTTTTAACCTACAATCAAAATAATTCAAGTTGTGAACACTAGAAGATATTTTAAAATAGATTGATTATTGGGTGTATATGAAGTCTGAGTGACTTTTTAAGCCAGCAATGATTGGTCAGTGTCTTGCATGTCCTATGGTTGTTGATGTCCTATCCATTTAACTGTCTTGTAGATGTTTGGCCATACTGATAAAGTAGCAAAGATTTTAGCTATATAGCTAATGAGGTATCACAACTGTTAATAACCGCAACCTACAGTTGCAATCAAAATTATTTAATTGCAAAAAATACCTTCCTAACCAGATTGTGATGTCTGTGTGAAATGGTAGTTTGGAATACTACTCCAACAAACAAAATTACTTCCTCATACTTTTTTATTTTCGTGGCTACAACAACAAGAACAACACAATCAACAACATTGTTTGTGCTTTGAGAGGACAGAGGCAACGGCAGCTTTCAAATGTGAACTTTGAGTGCAGCGGAGAGCAGCTCTTCAAGCCTTGAGCTTAGAGAGATAAAGCGCCTATAGTAGCGCCGTCGCTAGGTTGAGAGGAAACACTTTCTCCTTAGCAAATGAACAGCACAGCCGGGACAAAGTGTTTTTTATGCTGGTCATGGACAAGGCGCTTTACAAAGAAGTCATCAATCGGTTTTTCTTATCCTTTAAATCTGGACAGGGAAAACCTGTTGAGACTGGGTCAGTGAAGGCGGCAAATCAAACCTGAATTGGGCCATGTGTATAACTCCTAAAAACAAGGACCATAACACTAAACAAATCTTGAAAGGCTAGCACGTTGAATTGTTGAAGACATAGACTTACTGTGTACTCTGGTCGAGATACGTTATTACTCTGTCAGCTTCCTCCTCTAAGCGTTTGTGGACATGATGGAGGTACTCTGGGACCTGAAGAAACATACAAGTGATCAAAATAACTGAGCAGCTTCCCTCAAAGCCAAACCACCTTATCCTTACAGATTTAAACGAACAGCCAGTGCCATTTAAACTCACTGCACATATCACATCCTTCCAACATAAATCAATTCAAATAATTCTTTAACCAATATTTATTATAATACATTTACCACAGCGTCAACTAGCAAAAATCTATCTAGAACAAGGCTATATGGCCAAACAGACATTGGTCATGTCCAAGTCCCCCTAACCCTGCCTTTTAGCGATTCCTCAGCAGATGTAGGATGGTTGAGTGTGCTCACATGCTTCCTCCAAGTACATGTCGCCGAGCCATCCTATACTTATCATACTAATGGTTAAACCTGGAAGGCTTTATCAGTACATAAGCAGAAGGAATAGCGCAGCTGTCAGCAAATCAGCATTAAAGGTTTAATCCAGTGTGTTTATAACTGCTTCTAGAACACAGAGAGTATTCAACTACATCCAGATGCAGGTGGGTGAAGTCTGGACTAGACAGACAGACTGGGAGGACAGATCACCTCTCTCTCCTGCATTAGACGCTGTCCCTCTGCGGCGTACAGACAATTAGTCTCCTCCAGAAAACGCTGCTCAAAGGAGTCCTGGTAAATCTGTTTGGGAAAAGGGGAATAACACTGTGTCAATGAAAGCCATTTCTCAACCAGCAGGGCTGACAGCAAATCAACTGAACCCCTGCACTGCTGATGGGAAAACACAGCGCTGACAAATAGCAGGCCGTGTTTTGTATTAGACCCAGCAGTGTGGGACGAGATGCCCTCGCTGTGACCTTGAATGAGTCGTTCTGATTCTATGAGAGTATTGACAGAAACAGTAAGAGTCAATCTCTAGAAAACCAAGCGGCAAGACCTGAGACTCCTTGCGTTAGTTCGTCACTAATATCTGCCAAAAGTGGATTTTTAAATGCACTGCAAATAAAGCTTAAATAAAATGTATTTAAGATTTTTTGGGGAATACATGTGAATTATTTTGTATTGAAAGGACAGGAAGAAGCAGAAGCCAAGTGGAGAAAGAGAGAAAGGGGACAGACAGAGTGACGGGTTCGGGCAGTCTGGGGTGGTTGGGCTGGCTGTTTGGAAGGTAGTTTCATTTTAGTAATATAGCAGACACTTTCATCCAAAGCAATCTACATTAAGTACTGGGACATCCCCCTGGAGCAACTTAGAGTAAAGTTCCTTGCTCAAGATAACAGGAATCAACCCGGCAACCTTTGTACTACAAGTCTGACTCCCTAACCACTGAGCCAGCTGATACATAGTTCAGATATGAAATGGTGATGTTTCCCGTATGGTAAATGTGTTGGTCCGTTTAATAAAAATACAAAAAATGAATAAACATCTCTACGACAAGGTGACATTCATCAATATTTGTGGCTGTGTGTATTCCCCCCAAAAAATGTACAGTGAAATTATGCTAATGTTTTGATAATTGTGACTATGTCCTGAAAAGGTTTACACCATTATGAAAACTTCACTATGGCAAATATAGTGAAATAGTGCAAAGATCAAAATCATGTTTTAATGAGATTAGAGAATATATTCACTTTGCTAAAACATTTTTTTACCCGTTTTCTCCAGGTACAAGGTTGTCATATCCAATTCTCCATATCTCATCTACAAACACTCAGCAGCTACAGGATGGGTGAAGACCGACAGAATGTCTCCCAAGCACCTGTTGCCAAGTCGTTTGATTCTTATTGCAATGCTCATTCATCATAGAAGCCTTAAAAATGCAGGGCCCAATTTTTGCCCACTAGTTGTAAAGGGGGCAATATTGAGATAAAAATGGTCCCTGAAAATTGTGCACTGTCATGCACTTGTGCTGAATGTCATGACGTGTGCCCTGTGTCATTAAAACTATCATTATTAAAGTTGGAATTTTATGACTAGCTGAGGTATGAGAAGAAACATCATTAAAGAATATGCACATTTAAATAGCATAATACACAATCAGGCCAAATGGAAGGTTTAAAACATGCTATTAATAATTCAAAGTGCTAGGCTGCATCTCTAAATGTATACAGGTGTACACATTCGTCAACTATAGAGTTGTGTCTGAATTCACAGGCATCCATCCTACAAGGTATTAATTTGCACCGCACCATGCTGAGCCTCAGGGCATTGTCGTAATGACCAGGATACGAACCGTAACCACCGAGACACAGTTGTGCTGGGAGGTATAGTTTGTCACTAGGTTTGACTAAAGGAGGTTGAAGAGCTAGAGAATTGATGGCATGGCGCAGGAACAACACGTCACATTCACCTTGTTAAAACTATAGCCACCAGCCATATATAGCCCTCTAGGCAAGGACTGTAGACAATATTCTTATTGATTTAGTTTTAGATCTAATGTCTGTGTTCATCAGGTAGGAGGTTAGGATGCATTCCATGACATGATAATCCATTTGATCATTCCACCATACAAACTAATGATTGGTTTATGTTTTTATTTTAGCCCCATACTAAAACTACACCTAACCTTTTAGGTGGACCTTGTGTGTAATTGGTGTTAGTAATAATGATGTCCTGACATACCTGCAGGTCAGAGAGCATACTAAGTAGGCTGCGGAGCAAGCTTCGGTCCACGGTCTCGCCACTGCGCTCCTTCTCGATGAGGAGGAGGATGCCGTCAATGGTTTTGCTCTGAACCTTCAGATCGCTGATAATGTAAAACCTAAATGACTCCAGGCCCATGTCCCTGAAGGGATGACAAACCATATGAATGTTAACAATGATAATGTAAAACCTAAATGACTCCAGGCCCATGTCCCTGAAGGGATGACAAACCATATGAACTTTAACAATGATAATGTAAAACCTAAATGACTCCAGGCCCATGTCCCTGAAGGGATGACA
>JACXGM010020574.1:0-17666 GCA_016801145.1 Umbra pygmaea | reverse complement strand
TGTGTGTGTGTGTGTGTGTGTGTGTGTGTGTGTGAGAGCAAGAGAGAGAGAGAAGAGGAGGATACACCTCTAAACACAGATAAAAGTATGCCTAGAAACTGCTGAGTGCTGCCAAGCTGGGAGTATGTGTGTGAAGGTTTGTGTGTTAGTGTGTGCGTGAATTCCAAATAGGCCATATCAACTGGTAGAACACAGCTCATGTACCTTTGTGGGTGATGTATTTATTCTATGCATGTTGGTGTGTCGTGATGCTGTGTGGTAGCCATTGATATAAGATTGACACCGAGAAGGGAGGGAGGCTGATGGCTTACTGTTGCCCAGGCAACCCACACAAATAGCCAGAGCCTTATCCAGGTTATTGAAATGCAAAGGATTGCTTCAGCACCAGTTATTAATATGTATGTGAAGCATCATCTTTGCCTATGACAAGCGCCAAATGTCATGCATCTGAGAGGGATATATCAGAGCTGTCAGTAGAGCCCCTGCAGATGGCCCATTTAACCCCCCTAGTGTCCCACTCTGCATGGCCTCAATGGAGCGATGGAGACGGAGACGCAGCGGAGTTGAGACTGATCTCATGTTAAACACGGGCATGTTGTATGACTGGCATTGCTTCACTCTATGTATTTATGTCTGATCAGAAAACACTGGGAAACATTGCAATTGATAATGTCATATTCCAATTATACTCAGGGCTCAGCAGTGTGGTGTTTTTAAATACATGCGTTTGAATATTGTGTTGTGCAACATGGAATATTAACTTAGACAGCCATTTTTTTAAGGACATCCATGAAAGCTGGATAATTAGCATCACCCATGTGACTTACCAGCTACTAACAACCCAGCCAAGGCTTGAGTGTAGACCGATTTGTCTGAAAGGCCCCTTACCATAGAAATGTTCCTTTGTATTAATATGTGCACCTATATTTTGTATGCTTCTAAATATACATGCTCATATGCTGAGCTAATGTAAAAACTGTATTTTCAACATTTCTAAGACATTTCATAGTGAGTCCCTACACTATGCACTATTTCTTCATGCTTGCTCCAGTCTCCCAATATTGGATGATGTACCTCACATCTTCAATCACATCTCTGCACAATTCAGCATTTAGGGAGGCACTTTATATGCACCCAAAATAATTTCTGGGTGAAAACATACTGTAAAATACTATCATTCCACTATTGCAGATGTAATATAATATTATAATTCTACATATTACTTCTTTGATCAAGGGATTACTTATTGTAAATTTTAAATATGTCATTTCAAAAGGGGGGGTGATGAAAAAAGCCACAAATGTCATTGGTGAATGACAAGGTGTTTCCTATATGTTTTGCAGTATTGAAGTCTTGAGAGCCCTGCTTCTACTGGGACTCCAAGTTCACCTAAGCATACTTGACTATACAGGCTGATCCCAGCCAAACATCAGTTTAATTTTCTTCATAATATGGTTGACTGGAGGAATTAACCCATCAGATACAGCAGGAGGTTGCTCTCCACAGGGACTCCTAGGCTACTGGAATAATGTGAGACCACCCAAGAAATAAACCCATCACCATAGGCAACAACGTTGGATGTTTTTTTTTAAATATACACTTCCACTAAGTGGATCCTAAAATAAATGGGTAGTAGACATTATGAAAGCTACACAAGGAATGCAATAATAATACTCTACAAATAGAAATAATCAGCTGTACACCTGTTGGTTTCCAAACCATATCTAAAACGATATCTATGGGGAATCTTACATGACCTTTATGTAATGGGAAAGTGTGTGCTCACTAGGTTAGGTGGAGAGTCTGTAACCATTGACCCGCTATGTTGGTTTTTGATTTCCTCACAATGTGTTCGGTACCCAAAGGCTGAAACTGGCCACTCTGGAGTTATTATTAAGTTGATCTCTAAAAAAATGTAAAATATATGGTGACTGTGCCCTTCCTCTCTGCCTAAGCCTACATGCCTGTCAGTAAAAAAATAAAATGTTTTTTTTCAAAAGAACTTCCAAAAAAACAGGTGTTGCTTATTTGTGTCGGTATGAAATGAAAATATATTTTTAGCATGTACCACTCTCGCTGGGAGGCCAAAGGAGACTGAGGTTTTGACCAGGTTAACGGTCATTATTGAAAGTGTCCCTAGAACAATAAGGGAAAAGTGCCTTGCTCTAAACAGATTGACAGGTTAGGGCTGGGATTTAAACCAGCAACTAGCCCAATGCTCCAAATGCTAGGCTTACTGCCTGCACATAAAACTACTGTTGCCATGGCATGGGCACTGGAAACCGTTTGACTAAATGACAAGAAAACAATGAGAATGCTGTTATAATACATAAAAGCAGTGGTTCACAATGTACTAAACAATTAGCAAAGCATACAATGAAGACAATTTTGTCCATTAGCTACAGATATACAATGCTTGATTGCATGAGGATTTTTATCAATGGCACATATCAGCTGGGCAGTTTGGTGTATGAATGCTGATTGGCAAAAAAATGAAACCTGAAGGCACAACGGGGTTAGGTATGGCCAATATACGACAGCTAAGAGCAATGCTTGGTCAAGGTATATTCGCAATACATTATAAAACTCCTAGAAACAAAACATACATATTTATTATTATTATTGTTGTATTATACTTACATCCTTATTCACACAAATACACTGTTCTAATTGGATTTGTTATTAGTTCAATCTTGCAAAAAGGCACCTTTTGGGTTTGTGGTAGGTACTTGGCCAATATACAATATAGAAAAGTGACAGACACCAAGAGAACAGTAGTAGCGAGGTGCTAATCACTGGAATTAATCGAAAATAGGAAAGTGTAGCACATGCTGGCTGCATATGTAAATCTTAATTTATTATGATAACATTTCGGCCCTCAGGCCATTGTTAATTTCAAGAAGGCCAGAGGGCCAAACCGTTATCAATAATTTTAGATTTACATATGGGGCCAGAGTGTGCTATACTTCTTTCCTATTTTATATGGCCAATATACCACAGCTCATGGTTGTATCAAGGCACTCAATGTCGAGTAGTGCCTAATAACAGACTTTAGTCATGGAGGAGGATGGGGTCATATTAATATCTGGAAGTAAATGGAATGAGGATAAACCCAGTGTGAGATACCATTCCATTTCCAGCATTCATATGAACATATTATCCTCAATTAATTTCCACCGGCCTCCACTTCTTTGAATAAGGGTGTCTGCTAAATGATATGCAATATAGGGGTCTCTTCACAGCTGGGGTTGAGATACCAATTTCATAAGCAACCTCTCACAGGTTAGAGCATGCTGTTTCAGATTTCTGTGTGCAATAAATCCACATGCCAAGTTAGACGGAACAGAGATTGCCCAACGTGAACAGTCATATCCTGAATATTTACACACCCATTAGCCTAGAACAGAAACTTGGCAATACCTATGTTAGGATGAAACTGGTTACTTGTTATACGTTTACCGGGGAACACAGGCTATTTACTGATTAGGCTACCAAATGGCTTGCAGAGCAACAGAAAACAGGAGACAGCTACAAAATGTTCAAGAAAAAATAAAAAATCCATATTCTGTTTACACAACGAGATGATTTATCTATAAATATGATTGGTCTTAGATTATACTTACAGGTGGCACACCATTGCGGTAAAGTTTCAACCTAATAAAACTGACACACAGGGTCTAACGTTCAATTTGACAGGTTACCAACAGTCTGACACACAGCAACAACAACAACAAAAAAAGGTCTGGGCTTACCTTACACTCAGAAACAATGACAATAAATTGGTAATTAGATTGTAATAATTTACAACTGTTACAAAGTTACACTAGTCTTTTAATCTCTGACACATTGTATTTTCAATAGATCCGCTATAGATCCACTAGGGAAATGTTATCGCTGACATCGTTTTTAACGAAAGTTCATGTAAGATGTCACATTATTACACAATTGTGTTGCATTGAATAATTTCAGTATATTAGGCTAATTAACACTTACCGGTACAGACATCTTGTGATTTGTTGTCAGGCTATTCCCCTCTTCGGCTACTTAAAAATGTATATGTTATTTAAACAAGCCGTAGTGGGCCAGGCTTCTTTATCACCAGAAAAAAATGTTATTCGGGTCTCCTTCGATGTTACCCTTTATTCCATGCTTTTCTTCTAAAAGGCATTTATCTCGTTGTCAGATGTCCGTTCAGATTCGGTATGTATTGAATGTCAGAGATATGGTGGGATTTTCCAAGCTAGGAGCAGCCCACCAAATGCGGCGCAGTCCACCTCATGAATATCCAGGGCACTATGTCTCCACTACACCGTAAACACGCTCCTTTCTTTCTGTCACACGTTTTTAGCGGTATCCACGCAATAATCTGTTACTGAAAGTAAATTTGAGAAAAGTGTCAATTCGCACCAGCGTCAAACAAAATGAAAAAACATTTGCCTTAATCTTGCGGCGGCTGCGACTATGTTCTAGGCTGCTGCACGAAAAGACCGCTGCTCTCTCTGTCTTTCTAATGGAATCGTCAAGTTTTGTTTAAAGGGGTGGTCTCGTTTTCCACCGTCAGATATGGTACCAATAATACACTATTATTATACACTATTAAAAAATGGTTTAGTTGTTTTAAGTCTATAGCCTTCCCTACATGATCATGTTGAACTCTTGCGGATTTGCATTGTATCCAAAAATATGTACACTGGACAATGTTTGCGTCCGTCGAGGATGCCTTTTAAAGGGAATGTACTACATTGCTGTCGGCTGTTGGGTTGAACGTGCAATGCTTTTGGTCTTTTATCCACATCTGGATAAGAGAATGTACTGTATTCCACCATTTAATGTGAATGTTTATTAATGACAAATAGATGTAAACTAGTTGTTAATGTTTGTACATCCTAGTCTTTCTGAATAATGTCAAACGACGTACCTTATGATGCTTTTTCACCCAATTTGTCATGTCCGGTGTTCCCTAAGCCTGGTCGTTGGCAACCCCTCAGCAATTCAAGATTGATAACAAACTTCCTCCAAGCACTTGTTGACCAAGCTATTAGATTTTTATCACACTTCTGGTTTAAAGAACAAAACCTTAAATTGGCGCATGGGAAGGTTACACAACTTTAAAACCATGATTTAATTGTCCAGCCTGCACACAAGGAGTCACTAGA
This sequence comes from Umbra pygmaea, assembly GCA_016801145.1. Classification (NCBI taxonomy): domain Eukaryota; kingdom Metazoa; phylum Chordata; class Actinopteri; order Esociformes; family Umbridae; genus Umbra; species Umbra pygmaea. The sequence continues at coordinate 12,510 of JACXGM010020574.1, read as the reverse complement.
GAGTGATGTGAAAAGGTACCTGTGTCCGGTCAATTCTGGCCAGCGCTGTAACAATTGCGTCACACCATTCTGTATCCCTGGGCATTGTCGCTGGGGTACAAAGCTTGTAGCTGGGGCTGTACTTTACAGAGTTGTGAAAATGTTACCCTTTGGCATGGGTCCATATTTTTAACATTGGTATCTGTACCTCTAATGGGACACTTAGGTACACTGAAGGACAAAACCGTAAACAATTAGTGCCCTAAGGATCACTTTTGTACCTTTGAGGGTACTTATTTAGGTCCGGAAATAATTGGATACTGAAACAAGATTCATCATGTTGGCTGTTTACCAAAAAACACTCAAGTTAAATAAAGTGCTTAAATTGCAGACTCTCAGGTTTAATTTGAGGGTGTTCACATCCAAATTGGACTAAGGGGTTAAGAATTACAGCTCTTTAATATGTAGCCCTTTCTTTTTTTAAGGGACCAAAGGTAATTGGACAATTAACTCAAAAGCTGTTTCCTGGACAGGTGTGGGCTATTCCTTCATTACTTCCTCATCAATTAAGCAGGTAAAAGGTCTGGAGTTGATTCCAGGTGTGGCATTCACATTTGGAAAAGGTTGCTGTGAACCCACAACATGCGGTCAAAGGATCCATAGGCTGCAAAAAAAAATATATTCCATCAGACGGATAGCAAGAACTTTAGGAGTGGCCAAATCAATGGTTTTAGTACATTTATTGAAGAAAAAGAATGCACTGGTGAGCTCTGCAACACAAAAGGTCCTGGACGTCCATGGAGGACAACAGTGGTGGATGATCGTAGGATCCTTGCTAAAGAAAAACCCCTTCACAACATCCAAGTAAAGAACACTCTCCAAGAGGTAGGCAGATCATTATCCAACTCTACCATAAAGAAGGCTTCACGAGAGCAAGTACAGAGGGTTCACCACAAGGTGCAAACCATTTATAAGCCTCAAGAACAGAAAGGTCAGATTTTGCCAGACAACATCTACAAAAGCCAGCACAGTTCTGGAACACTTCTTCTGGACAGATGAAACGAAGATTAACCTGTACCAGAATGATGGGAAGAATAAAGTATGGAAAATGCTTGGAACAGCTCATGATCCGAAGCATACCACATCTGTAAAACACGATGGAGGCAGTGTGACGCATGGTCTTGGCATGGGCGTGTTTATTGTTGATGTGACAGAAAACAGAAGAAGCCAGATTAATTGTAAAGTGTATAAGGACACTATATATTGTCTTGCTCAGATTCAGCCTAATTCAGCTAAGTTGATTGGACAGCGCTTCATCTTACAAATGGAAAATGACCCAAAACCCAGGAGTTAAGGCAAGGTACAGCGCCCACAAACAATGTACCTTGTATGTACATTCTCAAAAACTGTACAAAGAGAGTGTATCAATGTTTTCTAATACCAAGATATCCTTCCTTACATCATAGATGATTTATTCATTAATGACCAAAACTTTTGAGTGTTCCATTTTCCTTAAACAGAAATGATTATCAGACAGCTAGGTATAAAGTATATAATTAGATTTGGTTCTTTTTTAATTAATTTTTTTATTAAGCTTGGCAATAATATAAACATAGTTTTGGAACAAAATGTTAGTTAATTAATTAATCAATCAATCATATCTATATATAACCAACTTGCACCACACCCATATTACTATAGAATTGTTCTTTAGAAACAAACTACATGTCGAAGCACTGAATAGTCTACACATATGGTAATGGAAAATATGAAAAATATTGCAGTACAGTGAACCCTCGCTATATCGCGGTTCACCTTTCACGGTCTCGCTGCTTCACGGATTTGCAGGAAGCAGCGGCTCAGTCAGAAGAGCAGTGAAATACACGTTAGTCACTATTTGTCCTACTGTACTTTGTATTTTTTTTCATAATCATTTCTCTGCCGTTCTAATCCAATGACTCGGGTTGCGGTGGGGCGGTGCTGATCTCCGCAATTTGAAGCCTTCAGTTCGTATTGATGATTAAAATTATTATTTTACAGTACAGTAGTTATTTGTAAAAAAACGTTATACAGTACTTTTATTTGTTAAACAAATTTTGCCATGGGTTGTTTTAATATAATTTATGAGTACAAACAAAATCAACAGGAGGTCGATGATTAACTGAACGGTAGATTGGTGGTTGTCAAAGTTAGACTAAACGAAAGCCACTTTTGCTCCTGTTGTTATTTGAGTCACTCATTGTTAGAATTTATGCTTCAAATATCATTGGCTATTTTAACTTAGCTTCTTCCTGTTTGAAACCATACACTTGCTGACAAACTGCTACACATCTGGAGCTGAAGTGTCAGATGTAGAAAATTAAGCAGTCCTACTAGAAACAAGTCTTAAGTAAGTGTTCAAATCACCAACTTTTTAAATCAGGGTAAGTTTCAGGGTTTGGGTTGAGATCACAATGTATTATAAGGGTCAATGTTACAGTTACATACACTCACCTAAAGTGTTTGACCACCTTTCGCCTTCAGAACTGCCTTAATTCTACGTGGCATTGACTCAACAAGCAGCGCCGTTTGAAGGAATTTGGGGGCCCCAATCCCCCACCCTGCACGCAAAACCTACAGGAACCACAGCATAGCCATAAAGTTTAAGTTCACCCACACTTTATCTAAATAAAAAAAGGTTTACAGTGCATAAACTGTGCATAAAAAATGTTTAAAGTGCAAATACTTGTGTATAATTAAATGTTTACTAAATATTAGTAGTGCTGTAAATTAACAGTCTATTGTAACACACATTATATCTATCATGTAATATATTACGTATCGGGTAATGATTAAAAAATGTGTAAACTTTTAAGAAACCCTTTTTAAAACATCTATAAACATTACATAGATAGACGGACCAGATATTCCTAACACTAAGAAGAAATTGAACGGGTGTTCCTAATAATCCTTTAGGTGAGTGTATATACAGTACATGCATAGCATGTGTGAGATAACAGCTGTAACATTTAACATTGTGAAAGTGAGTTAAATGGGGCACAGATGGCTCAGTGGTTAGGGAGTCAGACTTGTAGTCGGAAGGTTGTCAGTTCGATTCCCAACTGAGCCTAATTAGTTGTGTCCTTGGGCAAGGCACTTTACCCTGAGATACTCCGGGCGAATGTCCCTGTATTCACTGTAAGTCGCTCTGGATAAGCGTGTGAGCTGAATGACTAAAAATGTCAATGTAAAATGTTAAGAAGGCTTTCAAATAGAGGAAGTGTCTTAAATCTGTATGTGACAGTGTGGGAGAGTGTACTGTTGAGTATGTACATGCTTCAGCAGGCTTTTATCTGTAGTGGAGCTTTGGGGGAGTGTGTACAGAGATGTGCCAGGGGTGGCAGTGATGTAGTGATGGAATTATAGGGAGCACCTCCACTTGGGATCCTGCCTGCCTCCTACACAGTCCTACCCTGCTAACGTTCCCAAAACATGAGCCAACGTTCCCAAAAGAGACTCATTATCTCACTAAGTGTTCAATTTGTAATCACTAAATAACAATATCCACAGGCTGAGTGGTCAAAACACAACAAGTGTAACATATTAAATGCTAGTTTAAATCATAAAGATAGACGGATTAAATAGACAAAATGTACAGTAGTTGAGAATGATTCGGTAGCCATGTTGGTATGAGGCCCAGATTGGGTATTATATGCATACACATTTTATATGCATACACATTTTATATGTGTATGCATATAAAATGTGTATGCATATAAAATGTGTATACACATTTTATATGCATACACATATATGCATACACATTTAAATGACCTCCTAAAACACAACACCCACCTACGCAGAGTAATTCCCTTTCACTAGCCTGGGACATTGGGATTTCTTATTTAGACCAGATGGAAAAGGCCTTCCGACTTTTCACCCTAGCATGTGCATTAAATAGGGGATAATAGTCATTATTTGCACTGATTTCATTAATCTAATTCAGAAATTTTCAAGCTTTCATTACAGGTTACTAATGTTGTTGGGGCATGTAAACCTGTATGAATGATACTCCTGAATCACAATGATGCCAAAAAATATTGATATATATATTATGACCATTTGTATTATGATACAACAATCATACAAAATTTATATTTTATCTACCAAAAGCAGTTGGGCTTCATGATTATTATTTTTTCCTTGTGAAAGAACATTTGCTTTTTTCGTGCAAGTTATAGTTCTTCACAAAGTTGTATTCAAACGCATTAATATGCACTAACCCTTTGTCTTCAGTTGACGCTGCACTTGTGCTAGCTCTACCCTGTTCTCCCTGAGTGAGAGAGTTGACTGATGAGCTAGCCCGAGCTATAAGCGAAAACCGTTTGCCTGGCTACACTATTTCATCCCGGCAACACAAACTCTGATTTGTCATTTCAAATTAATAGTGCTCATAATTCATTGAAATAATCATTGTTAATTAATTCCATAGATGGGTAGTGGGTCCATGTTCATGTGTTGCTAAAATAAATCTATTGTTGGATAAAACAGACTCTAGTGAATGTATTTCAAATGTAATTTTGACACTGACAATATATTCAATCAAATTGTGTGTACAATGTATTTGTTACTGTCGTTAATATAAATTTGTAAAAAAATTTTAATGCTTTTTTGGTATCACATTATCCTATTCATTCATTCCTGTTCATTTACACATAATGAATTAACAATAGTTATTGCAATGAATTAAATTGAGGGCTATTATTTTGAAGAGACAAATCCAAGTTTGTGTTGCCGGCACAATAGTGTTGCCAAGCAAACAGGTTTAGCTTATAGCTTGGGGCAGCCCTGACCACAGAGTAGTATTTATCATAGAAGTAATGTACCTGTACAAAAAAGAACTAAGTGAACAATCCAGTATGAATCGTACATACCAGCCTCTCAAGAGTAGTTCAAAAAGAACAAATTGTTAATGAATCGCCCATCACTTCTAGTGTGTGTGCGTTGCTCAGCAATATACACTCACCTAAAAGATTATTAGGAACATCTGTTCAATCTCTACATAATGCAATGATCTACTCAACCAATCACATGGCAGTTGCTTCAATGCATTTAGGGGGGTGGTCCTGGTCAAGACAATCTCCTGAACTCCAAACTGAATGTTAGAATGGGAAAGAAAGGTGATTTAAGCAATACTGAGCGTGGCATGGCTTTTGGTGCCAGACGGGCCGGTCTGAGTATTTCACAATCTGCTCAGTTACTGGGATTTTCACGCACAACCATTCCTAGGGTTTACAAAGAATGGTGTGAAAAGGGAAAACATCCAGTATGCACCAGTCCTGTGGGCGAAAATGCCTTGTTGATGCTAGAGGTCAGAGGAGAATGGGCCGACTGCTTCAAGCTGATAGAAGGGCAACTTTGACTGAAATAACCACTCGTTACAACCGAGATATGCAGCAAAGCATTTGTGAAGCCACAACACGCACAACCTTGAGGCAGATGGGCTACAACAGCAGAAGACCCCACCGGGTACCACTCATCTCCACTACAAATAGGAAAAAGAGGCTACAATTTGCAAGAGCTCACCAAAATTGGACAGTTGAAGACTGGAAAAATGTTGCCTGGTCTGATGAGTCTCGATTTCTGTTGAGACATTCAGATGGTAGAATAAGAATTTGGCATAAACAGAATGAGAACATGAATCGATCATGTCTTGTTACCACTGTGCAGGCTGGTGGTGGTGGTGTAATGGTTTGGGGGATGTTGTCTTGGCACACTTTAGGCCCCTTGGTGCCAATTGGGCATCGTTTAAATGCCACAGCCTACCTGAGCATTGTTTCTGACCATGTCCATCCCTTTATGGCCACCATGTACCCATCCTCTGATGGCTACTTCCAGCAGGATAACGCACCATGTCACAAATCTTGAATCATTTCAAATTGGTTTCTTGAACATGACAATGAGTTCACTTTACTAAAATGACCCCCACAGTCACCAGATCTCTACCCAATAGAGCATCTTTGGGATGTGGTGGAATGGGAGCTTCGTGCCCTGGATGTGCATCCCACAAATCTCCATCAACTGCAAGATGCTATCTGTTCAAAATGGGCCAACATTTTTAAAGAATGCTTTTAGCACCTTGTTGAATCAATGCCACGTAGAATTAAGGCAGTTCTGAAGGCGAAAGGGGGTCAAAACACAGTATTAGTATGGTGTTCCTAATAATCCTTTAGGTGAGTGTAGTAACCTATATCGTAATAAACACTTCTTTGTGCAATCCTTTTACTTTCTTCCTTCTCTGGTTGTCATCTATCCAAGATAGCTGTACTAAGCAGTGATGGAGTACTTGAGTCCTGGACTCGAACTCGAGTCGCTATTCTCTGGACTCGTGACTTGACTTGGACTCTGGGATATATGAAATCAAACTTGAGCATTCATGAAAAGGGACTCAGATGTTGGATGAAGTTTCTGTATGTTTTCTACTTTTATGTGTAATAGGTTACAAAGAAATTGTACAAGATGTTACACTTTTCCTGTTTCGGGTTCAAGACCACCCGGGAAACAGCTTTGGAGACGTCCAGGATTGATTTTCTTTTGTGGGTAACACCCTTCACTTCACTGACATTATTAACAACAGATGAAGTCACCATGTCTTGAGAAGCTTGCTGTTTAATTAACTGTTATCTCACTTTACATCACCTTTGCAATCTCTTCTTCCTCTCACTACTTTCTCACAGCCACACATACACTTCTCAGTCGGACAGTGCTACCGCTCATTTTCCTTGCTTGACAACACACTCAGTGACGTTACTCACTTAACTACCATCTTCGCTTTGTTACTACTCTCATAAGAAGTTCATTGATTATTGATATATGCAACTGTAGTGCATGATTTAAGCACTACCTACTACATGTTCACATTTGAAAAATGCAGAGAGATGTGCCCCGGATCGTGAAGTTTGCCTTCACAGATTTTACATTATATTATTTATATCATATTAGGCTACTTGTCAGTTCTGCATTTCTGCTGCTTTCAGTTTTCTGCTAAAATACAACAAAGTAAATAAACTCCATTTGGAATTGTGACTGTGGTGTCATTTTTGTTTAATGTAGACCCTCTTTTATTTGTATCTCACCTCAGAGTGGAGAGTGGAGCAATCTTGGAATTCAACTCAGACTAGATGACTCAAACTCGGGACTGACTCAAACGGTGGTAATGGTGACTCGAATCAGACTCTTCTTTGGTGACTCAGACTCAAACACTGGGGACTCGAGATTCAACTTGGACTCGACTACAACACTGAGCTGTAATTATCTAGCTAGGAGTTTAGCTATCAGTTGAAAAGCCTAGTCTGACTCCGAAGTGTGACATCACTTTGACATGAGCTGCATCACTTCTTTCTATGAACAGATTGATTGGACGGTGTGCTCTGTTTGTCGTACATGCTGGCACAATGAGCAGAATAACTTTAAGAACAGCGTCATAACCAGACAGTTTATCGAAGTGGCAAGCAAATGCAATTCATGTGTCAAATAAAATGTTAATTTCAGAATATTTGTGTTTTTCTTTTTTATCTTGGCAGCAATAGTTTTTCCTATGGTGCAGCGCCACGGTAAAATGAATGCAGCAAAAAGGCTGTGGTGTTGCCTAACTTGCACTGCACAACACAACGATGTTTTGCACAGAATGTTTGTCCATCCTTTGATCACAAAAAGCCAAACAACTGCCATAATATGGAAGTGCAACTTCTTTCTTTGTCACAATTTATTTACTTATCTTCTTTTCAAATTGCTTTCGCTATCAATCTGACTAATCTTTCAACCTTTAATTCAACAGGGGCTGTCAGTGATGTGCCTGGGCAATGTGGTCACATACCTGAACATGCATGCAGTGTCGTTGGCTGCTACCTTTTGATTGGCTGTTTGCCTTAAGCCAATTTAATTCATGTGAAAACACAATTACATTTGAAAAACATTCACTAAAGTCTGTTTTATTCCAACAGAATACTAATTTTAGCAAAACATGAACATGGACACTACTTGTGCAATGAATAAACAATGATTATTGCAATGAACCATGAGCGCTATTATTTTGAAACCGAAAATCCAAGTTCGTTTGCCAGGCGAACTTTCTTGTCTACTGTACAGCTTAAGCCAGCGCTGCCATTACATGTCCTCGAGAACTGTCTTCAACAGACTTTGAAATTTGCCAGCAGTCGTGAGTAATCTCCCCCTGGCATTCGTCACAGTGCCACTGGTGTAAAAGCGCAAAAGGCCGAGCTTGAATTTCCAGGTATGTCCCTCTTTGCCTAATGTATTTTAAGGATGGAGGCGTAACATGGCTGCCGCAATTCGAGCGGCACCATTGTATGTATTGTGGATGGAAGATTCTACGCTTACGAAAATACTTTGATTAGTTGGTGGAAGTAATTACACATGAATGAGCACATATCTTTTTATGAACAAAGGGTTTTTTGGTACGAATCAACTCAAAGAAATACACAGTGTAGCTTTAAGTCATCAGTGTTGAAATGTTGCCCATACACCAATGTAGACCCGATTGTGGTCATCACATTTGACAGTCAACACATTAGACAGTTGTGGAAAAACAGGTAGGGATGTTTTTTATTTATTAATTACAACAAGAAGGCACGCTATGTGCACTTTTGCTCTTGATCTCTTGCATTATACTTTTCCCCAGTGTACACAATACAAGCCTACAACGCTAGTAGCGTGGAACATATGGAAAATATGGAAATATATATTTTGGTTTTGGTAATACATTTATTTTGGTAATACAAATTATTAACATTTTTATGACAATATTCATAGTTCAGTATTTCTACCACATGGAACATCTAAAATATTCGAGGAAAAGAGAGGAATTCTTCAGGGTTGTCCAAGTTCACATTTACTCTTTTTTCATGTTGCAGAGCTATTAGCTATCAATATAAAAAATACTCAAAGCTTTCAGCCTTTAAATGTCATGGGTAATTCATTAACCATAAGTCAGTTAGCAGATGACACCACTTTAGTCCTCAAGGACTCAACACAGTTTCCATTTATATTAAATTTAATCATTTTTTTCAAAAGCTTCAGGCTTGCATTTATATATGAAAACAATGTGAATTAATGGCTATCCATGATCATCCTCTTTTACCTATACATAACATACCAGTTTCAAAACAAAGTAAGATATTTAGGTATTGTACTTTCAAAAGACTTAGAAAATAAGAAAAACCAACATTAAGTGTACCTTACAGAAGAGTCAATCCATGCTTAATTGTCGGCTACAAAGAGATTTATACATTTTTGTCTGTCTTACTCATTAAGATGGAAAGTCTTTCAGGACTAATTTATCCAATGTACACTTTAGATATCTCTGACAAATTAATTAAATAAATTAACCAGGCCAATTTCCATTTAATTTGAAATAGTAAACTTCAATTCAAATAATGGTACTATCAAATTAAAGTGGCTACAAGGTTTCATAAAGAAAGTGAAGGTTTTTGGTTTGATTTTCCATCAGAACTCTTCAAGAGTTTTGGTAGTATTGTTTTTTATTCTGAGATTTCCAAATTACCTATTTACATTTCATCAGCACATCCTACGTTATTGGAAAATAATATATATACCACTTTACTCTGCATAACACTCCAATTTGGTACAATAGATGCATTTTAATTAACAAAGTCATTTTTTTATGAATGGATGAAAAAGGGCATCTGGTCTGTTCTACATTTAATGGATGTTAATGGAAACATGTTACTGTATGATGAATTCATCAGGAAACACAACCTTGTTTGTTCACATATACAATATAATACAGTGGTGAAAGCTATTACACAAGAACTGATCCTGTTAATCAGGAGAAGGATGAATTTTTCAGGTTTAACATTACAAATATCACCATTGCACACAAATGGTTGTATATTTCTAGAGAAGAAGAATTAATAACAAACACTTAAGAACCACTCTTACTTCAGAATGTTTTCCATCACTCCTGAAAAGGAAATATATTTCAAGATTTCACAAAATATCCAATTGTGAGAATAAGAACCAGATATCTTTCGTTTTCTTTATCACCTAAAGCTAAAGAGATACATCTCAAGACAATATCTGAAATGTATTCATGTAATTGTGGTTGAGGAATCTGAACTTAAAGAAAGCCCCGCAGGAAAATATAAATGAACAACTAATCTTTATTGGTAATTCATAGATGACATTGTAGGTATTACAGTAGCTCAGTGTCCATCATTACAATTATTACAAATACATAATCCTGTCTTAAAATCTTGTCTGTCTCATCTTGTGTCTGCTGACTGACCTTCCATAACATCACTGCTGCATGGCTACTTGACCTCCCTAGTCCAGCGATGCATGAACACCCTGCTGGTTTATACTACCCCTGCCTCAGAAACAAGCAAACAAGGATTGTGGTACGGGTTCATGATACTCTGGCTAGGTTTAATGTCTGCTTTTAAATACACACTCCCCTTCTTTGTTAATTAAAACACAACCTACTTTGCTAGTTTGCAAACACTGGTAAGGCCTCTGAGCTTTTCAACTTGTTTAGTCAGCCCAATCACTCATGTATTCAAATAACGAAAGTGCTTCCATAGGTATTTCTGAGTGATTTTTTGTCATATCATCACATCCTTCAACTGTACAAGGGTGAGGTTGAGTAACATTGTACATTTTTTTTAAGTTAAAAAAAGTTGATCCCAACTGTTCTTGTTTTTTTTTTTTTTTCTGTAATTAAAATCCGTGGGGTGTATACACCTGGCAGGAAGTTGGTACCATAATGCACGCAAAGTATCATGAGAATATTGTGGATTACATACGTTTATCATTGACATAGCCCTAAATTATATGCAGTTGTGCTCATAGATTTACATACCTTGAAGTTGTGAAATATCGGACTGATCATGCAAAAAACATACATTTATTTAGGAATAGTGGTCAGGTAACATAATTGTGTGCCCTCTTAAATCATAATGAAATCACATAATTGTGTGCCCTTTTAAATCATAATGAAATCACATAATTGTGTGCCCTTTTAAATCATAATGAAATCACCCAAGTGGCCCTGGATCAAAACTATCGAACAGGGTCGGACTTGGACTGAAAAACGTCTCGAACTTTGAAACGCAAACCGGTACACGACCCATGTACAGCTCCCAAATACAAATGAACACACCATGCACTATATGATACAAAACTATGATGCAGTGCCATCATAGGCTGCTAACAAAATCAGATCTACTAACACAGTATTTAATAGTGCTTTATAATTTGAGCCATAACTACAGATCTACTTTCTCTTTCATGTGACCATTTTACAAACAAATAAATGCTCTTAATTACAGTATTCTAACTTAGAATTTGGAAGAAATTTTGACAGTACTTTATGGAATAAATTAAAAATATATATTTTACCCACACACATATCTATCAATAGTAAAACCAGAGAAGCTTTTTTGCAGTGGTCTCTTAACTTTTTCCAGAGCTGTATAGGATGTTTCCCCACACTAACTAGCGCTACACACAATCCTGAAGTGTTCTGTTTCTCTCTCTCCTCACTGCTCTCTGTTTCTGCAAAAGAACAAAAATCAGTAAACTTATCTATAATAAAATATCAAAATCAATTGAACTTACTAATTTGCATTTAATGAATGTATACTATGGTATATTGTGCACAGTTGCATTACTGCAGCTGTTGTGCATATATAGATTAGTGTCCCTTTCTCTTGGGAAATATTTCTTCTTCACCTGAAACAGATCAGAAACAAGCATTTCATGAAAGAAAACCTAAAAACCTACGGGACCTGGAGGATTTTTGCGAAGAAGAATGGGCAGCTTTACCACCTGAGAAAATGGAAAACCTCATCCACAACTATCACAAGACTGCACGCCATCATTGATGCTAAAGGAGGCAATAAACTGTATTAAGAACTAAAGGTACGCAAACATTTGAATTGGGTCCATCTCATTATTGCTATGTTTTGTTTAGTGATTGTGCTATTCTGTGATGCCTTAGTTGTATTCAAATCTCATTCAAAATAAAAAAGTGGACTAAGTTTCTGCATTGCAGGACAGTCTACATTATGATTGTCAGTGGTTCGAGCCTGAAAATGAATTATCTGGCTTTCCCCGGACGTCCAGAATAAGGCAGTGCAAATTGGCATAGCACTGTCTGGGATTTGGGATTGACGAGCCAAATCATATACCTTGCTACGTTGCTCTCCAGGGACTTCTTGTGTGCTGATCGGGGATCTGTAAAATCAATCACGGAAGTATAGTTGGTGAGCGTAATCATCCCGTACTTGATCCGACTAAAGGCTTTCATGTCAGATGAGCAGTGCAAATAGAATCAGCAGCTAGGTGACATGTGGTTGGATGAACCATGTGCGCACCCCTCGCCATCCCGCATCTGCCCAAGTAATTGCAGAACTGACAACAAGGCAGGGTTAGTGGAAAATGGGAGGGGAGAAAAATGGGGGAAATAACAACAACAACAAAAAATTCTAACCCCATTGCATATCAGGTTTA
>JACXGM010020573.1:5436-17831 GCA_016801145.1 Umbra pygmaea | reverse complement strand
AGAGAGAGAGAGAGACAGAGAGAGAGAGACAGAGAGAAAGAGAGAGAGAAACACAGATCAAAACCTTAGGTAAACCTTGACAAGGTACAGACTCAGTGAGCACAGCCTTGCTATTGAGAAGGGGAGACAGACAAAACCTGGCTTCCTGTAGAGGAAAGGCTGTGCCATCACTGCACCACAGCAAAACCAGGGACAGAGCTACACTTCCTAACTCGATGTCCAAAATAAAAAATAATCAGAGAGTGTCACTTCCTTACATTTAAAATGACAAATCACAATTTTAAATACCTCTCTGATCAAAATAAGCTACTACTATTGTTGGGGGAGGATATGGTCAACTGTGTACATTGCCGCCTGACACAAGACGAGGGACAGTGCATGACCAATTAAAGGGTCTTGTCATAAGACATTGTATTTTTGTTTGTTTTGTCTTTTTTACCATTGTTGTTATATAGAATGGTGTTGTTAGTCCTACCATTGAAGTTATATTGTTATTATTTCACAATTTAATTAATCTGTAGTGTTCTGTCACGTATATGCTTTGGCAATATGTACATCTATACATCATGCCAATAAAGCTATTTGACATTAATTGAATTGACACAGAGAGGGAGTGACGGAGAGAACTAATAGAACTCTGTCACTCTATGAGCTGCATCAAAATGAGCTCCTGAATATTTCATCAACTTGGACCTAAAAAGTTGGGACTGAAAACGAAAATCTTCAAATATCCTTCAAAAAGGACACTAAAGAAGAGGTAGAGGTAAATTCAATAATCTGCAAAAACAGAAAAAAAATGTATAATCTTTATATATTTTAAATCAAAACAACTAGCTAACTGTTGCTGTCAGCTGGGGGCGATACGTCTGGTTGCAAAAGAGCTCGATTTCTGTAATATTTGAGACACATCTTACTTGATTTATTACCTCAGTAAACATGTTCATAATGAGTATATGGTCTCAATCGCTAGATTTAAGCCCTTCTGCAATACATAACGATGTTAATTTTTTGAATGATGGTCTCGTTGATTTTAAAATCGCTGATAAAACAAAGGGGAATTTAGGGCGTGGCTATGGCGTTCGGTTGTACAACAAGACACTCAAAGGAGTTGGCAGTTCAGTTTTTCCAGTAAGTAACATTACATTTTGTTTTACATTTTGTTTTAATACTGTTTTTCGTTAAGTTTAGCATCCCAATTACTATCAGTTAGCTAGCTAGATTACTCCTCCCTCTCGTCTAATATCGTCACATCCGCAACCAAGATGTCTGCGCCCGTAATGGCAAATTCGATGACCCAAATCAGATATGCACAAACCAATGGGTGACGTCACACGTCAGGTGTGCTGAGAGCATAGACCGTATATATCACTGGACATTGACAACTACAGAGACACAGACCCTCCCTACCAGCATCCCAAAGCCCTGTCTTATCTCTGTCCCACCATCTCTGCTTTGCACCCAGCCCAACAACACCCTGGCAGCTCTTTCTACACCCACACAGCCAGCTGACAACAGCCAGCTCTGCCAATCCCAGCCTGCAACCACACAGCCCAAAGAACAAGCCCCACAAGTGGTCCTGCTGGCTGACTCAAATGGGAAATTCCTGGATACAAACAAGCTTTTTCCTAGTAAGAAAGGGCTTTTTAAATGCTGCAGCACCACAGGCCAGGCAATGAAGCTGGTAAAAAAGGAGACCATCAGAAGCCCTCAATGCCTGGTGATACACACGGACAAATGACCTGCACAGCCTCTGAAAGGACACTGCTGAGGTAGTGAGGAAGATGGCAGAGTAGGCCAGTAAGGAGTTTCCTGATACCTGCATTGTGATCTCCACCCTGCTGCCTAGGACAAACATCCCACGTCGTGTCATCCATGACATTAATATGGAGATCAGAAGAGGATGTGCCACCTTACCCAAAGTCCACCTGGCCCTCCACCCAACCACTGGCATCTGGGACCTCTACAATGGACTCCATCTCCACAAAGAGTAGGTGAAGATCTTTGCGAAGACCCTCAAAGACACGGCACTTGGACGCAATCTTTCTACCCTGTCCTCAATTACAAGCTTCAATGATCATCCCAGACCTCCTCCTCACATACACAGAGCACTTTACCATCTGAGTAACAGAACATTGACATATATTTAGTTAGTAATAGTATGTAATAATAACAATGGTCATCATCAGTAAAATGGTAATATTAGTGAAGAGTACATATCTCCATGGGAGAATATCACATTTAATATCTAGTATTATTAATGTATACAGTTTCAGTTTGATTGTTTTTAATGCATTCATTATATATAAGCTGTTGGAATATTCAGGGACTCTGCTCCCCGACCTTTGAGCTGAAGAGTGAAAACCCTGAATTCATTAAATCTATAAAAGACGTTGACTTAATTGTATTCACAGAAACACAGTGTAAAAATTATTCACTCAGGTACTATGAGGTCTATGCAGTCAGATCTCAATGGTAAAACAGGGTAAATCCCACATTTGGTTGAGACCAGATCATACCCTTGGCATTACTGAAAGAGATCTCTATCTGTGTGCAATTATATATATATATATATATATATATATATATATATATATATATATATATATATATATATATATATATATACACCCCCAGTTGATTCTCCCTATTTTGAAGATATTTTTAAAAATCTCCATTCAGAAATCTCCTTTTTCCAGGCCCAGTAAATGTTCTAACTGGCAATCTGAATGCACAAACAGGAATTGAACCTGATGTCATCAACCTACAGAGCCACAACCATGTATTTGATCAGGCCCCCGTTTACCACACCAACCATCAACCATCAGAACATCCTCGACTGCGAAATAAATCAAAGTGGCAGGGAGATAGGCCTTAGGCCTGTACTTAGTTAATGATAAGTTCAGAGGGGACTCTTTAGGGAGATTCACATACTCATCAACTCATGGATCTAGTGTAGTAGACTATGCAATCACTGACATGGACCCCTCGACTGTCAGTGCATTCACTGTCAGACATCGATCCCCCCTTTCAGACCACAACCAAATAAGTGGAGACAAATTCATCATGGCCTTAAACTCACCTGATCTAATGGATGACATATTCATATATGACCAAAACCAATGTCCCTACCAAAAACAATGTAAACAAGGCGATTGATGATATCAACATGATATTACAAAAGGCAGGTATCAGAGCTGACCTCATAAAACAGAAACATAACTCTGTTAAACGGCAAAATGTTGAGAAATGCTTTGATAAAGAACGCAGGGCCATTGGAAAGGAGCTTAGAAATATAGCAAATGAAAAACACTGCTAACAAAACAACCCAGCCTTACGCATTAAATACAATTACATTTTAAATCAATACAAATGTACGATTATGACCAAAAAACTCAATTATACCTACATGAAACTTGAAGATATTTAAAAACGCCATTAATCAAAATAAATTCTGGGATATGTGGAACAAGTTCAACACAAAACAACAACAGACATTACCCATCCAGAATGGTGATATCTGGAAAGCACATATTGAAAAACTCTACAAAGACATACCAATAAATCAAATCAGACCAGATCAATATATTATAAAAGAAAAACTCCAAACTTTAGAACAAACAATTAAAGACAACCAAAACCCTATTGATTCTCCCATTACTTGGGAAGAATTGACCACACAGACAAAATCTCTCCAGCCGAGGAAAGCTTGTGGTCTAGACAACATAAAAAATGAAATGCTCAAATGCAGCACTACAGACATGCAGGCTGCAGTGTTAAAGTTGTTCAATATAGTACTACAGTCAGGATGTTCTGGTGCAATGGGCTCATTTCCCCCATTCATAAGAGTGGGGACAAATCAGACCCTAATAACTACCGTGGCATCTCTGTCAGCAGCGGTCTAGGCAAATTATTCTGTAGCATTTTAAATAAAAGAATGCTAGATTTCCATGAGGAACACTCCATCTTAAGTAAAAGTCAGATTGGTTTCCTCCCAAAACACTGCACCACTGATCATGTATACCCTTCACACCGAAATTAACAAACATGTACACCAAACTAAAAATGGTAAAATGTTATCTTATTAATATTATCTTATTATGACATTGGCTGAGTGGGTCAAGTAGGTTGTCTAGCAACCGGAAGGTTGGTGGTTCGATCCCTGGGTCCTCCTGACCAAGTGTCGAGGTGTCCATAAGCAAGACACCTAACCTCAGCTGCTCCCGATGAGCTGGCTGGTTCCCTGCATGGCTGACACCGGTGTATGAATGTGTGAATGAATGGGTGAATGTGAGGCTCTGTAAAGCACTTTGAGTAGCCATTGGTTTCAAAAAAGCTTTTGATTCTATTTGGCACAAAGGTCTCTTTTACAGACTTCTACATTGTGGTATAGGGGGCAAAATGTATGATCTGGTTAAATCTGTGTATGTAGGAAATATGTGTGCTGTTAAAATTGGCAACAAACAAACTGATTGAATTGAATTAATTTTAATTGAATTGACTCACTGAAAGCAAGCCAGGTCTGTTTGATTTGCAGGTAAACAGCGAAGTCTGTCTGCAGCCCCAGGTCCTTGATCGTAACGTCGGCACCAGGCACTGCCTGCAGACTGCGGTACTCCATGGCACAATGGAATATCCCTGAAAACAGAGTTTCACAGTCGGTTAGAAACACGTCCCAAAAAATGTGCCAAAAAAGAAACATATTTTTTTAAGTGTTGTGGTTTAAATGGACAACTTTGCCCATTACCTTTAATGGCAAACTAGAGGGAGCAACATTTTCATTTTATGTTTGATAAAAGGCAACAGAAGACCATATACAGTAGACTAGTTTGTTTCCAGTTTGATGGGTTTAGGATGGGAGAACATTCATACCATATCCAATCACCAGTATTACCAAGATGATCATAACCCAGACCATAATCCCAGCCAGGTAGCGCAAGAGGATGATAAAGATGAGACTGACCACCATGGCTATCACCAGACCACTGAGTGAAACACAGGAAACACCATTCAAAATCTACACAGCTTTATTCAAATCCATGACTCAGCTTTACGTTATTGACAGGAATGTGTAGGGTGCTAACACTATGTTCTGGTTTTTTATCTTCACCTACCACCAGAAAAAGTAGATACTTACATCAGGATCCAGTACCAGGAGACTGTGTAGTCCTCAAAAATTCTCATGGCCACTTGGCGAGCCTCAACAACTATATTGGACTTCCTGTGGGAAAGATTTTCAGATCACAGACAAGTTTGAGAAATGACAGATGGTTACATGGACTATATTCCAGAAAGAAACTTTGTATGAAAAAAGGGTAAAGCCTGCGTTTTATCTGATTTTTAATATTTAACTTCTTAACGGTGTGGAATATTTTTTATGTTCTATACAGCAGTATTAGGGAATATGCTAATATTACACATAGAAATAACCATAGACATAAATCATTGTAATTGATTTTATCACCGAGTGTATTGTGGGGATCAATGTGTTGGATTGTAGTTGTGCAGCATTTGCATTACATATGTGAATTGGACAAAATGAATCTGAATGCAAGAGATATAATATCTGTAATTTTACTACATGTCACGTGATTAGGGACATATGACGATAGTCTCCTGACCATCATTTTGAAATGTGTAGCTGACCATGTGGCTCAACCACATGGTCTCCATGACAGGCCATTTTGTATGGATGTGCACCGCAGGGGGTTGGGGGTACTTAAGGATTGGCTGGAAGTAGATCTGGCGTCATGGGAGCGGTGAAACGAGAGGACATGGAGAATGGCAACTCAGTCTGTGTAATGTATCCAAATAAAGCTTGTTGGATAATTGCAAATTGACTACGATTTTTACCATGAATAGTAATTGGGCTTTTAAAGTAACTAAAAGTAATCAGATTACATTGAGAAGCCGTCCTGGCTCCTCAATGATGGAAGCAGCTTCCACTGGATGCTAGAACAGCAGAGCATCTACACATCTTCGAAAAACATCTGAAAACCTTCCGCTTCAATTAATACTTACATTAGTTGAATTCCACCTTTTCTGTTGTCTTAAAATGTTATATGATTATCTGTTTGATCCTTTTCTAGCACTGTTTATTTTTGCCTATTCACCGTTTCAAATATTGAATGCTCTTACTACTGAGTTGTTTCACCTAGTTTCTCTTAAATATATGCATTTACTGTAAGTCACTCTGGATAAAAGCGTCTGCTAAATGACTAGAATCTAAAATGTAAATGTAATTGAGTTTGGGTAAATCAAATGTTATGTTACTAATGCAAATCGTAGACAGGTCTCTAGTGACGCTAATGGATTACATTTTTAAAAATGACTTAGCCAACCTGGTAGGTTGATTCATGGAAAAATTAATAGACAGGTGGTGAATGAACGTTGAAGGATAAGAACTAACTTGGATGCATCCAGGAAATCTGTGGCGTTTACCATCATCCCTCCTTCATCCTCAAAAGTGGATTGGTTGCCGACAACAACAACCCCGCCTTTCAAGGTACTGAAGGCTGGGAGGCAGCGCCGTGTGACTGAGGCAAGTGGAGAAACATTCAAATTAAATTCCACACAAAGTGTGTGCTTCATTTACTGAAATTAACCACAAAAACACTCCTGCATGCTTGTATGTTTGTTGTATGTTCTAAGACTTACAGGCTTTGCTAGCCAGTAGCATGGAAGGACACAGTTTGTCTTTTAGGATCTCAACAACACTCTGCAAAAACACCACCAAACCAAATCACAACTTGTTACACATTATTTTAAACTTGTTCATTTTAAATATATACAGCCTCCACTGTTACCTACCATTTTGGAGAAGTCCACTCCTTCCTTACAGAACTTCTTGTAATAGTCTTGGTCAGACTTGTAGGCCTTCGACAGTGTGGTGTATTTGTTTGGGCAACTCTCAACACAAAGCTGTGTAGTTGGGCACTGGAACTCCAACAGCACCAGCGGGCTGGCACACTTCAGGATGTTGAAGTAGAACAGGAAGGGCTTCTTCCTGTCGGCACGTAAAGTATAGTTAGCTCGAAGGATACCGTAGCTAGTTGTCCTTAAAGATATTTTGTCTTCACAATAACCCAGAGCCACAGATACAGTACACCATTGTGTGTATGACCAGAAGCTTCATGCACCTTTTTTTTAAGGGGGCACAGTGTGCACAACACACGCAAACATGTGCCCACAAATAAAGATATTAAAAAGAAAATCCACTTGGCTAAAAAATCTGAGGGGGCATGTGCCTTGAATGGGCATGACGCCTCTGTGTATGATGACGGAGGGTTTTACAAAGTCGCAGTCTTGAAAAGAGCAGAGATCAGTGCTGAAAAATATTGTGGGATGACTGGAGATACTTACTCCAGGGGAGTGCCTGCCTGGCCACAGAACTGCCCATTGCTGTCCGTGGGGTAAATCACCTTCCTGGGGTCTCCCTGTGACCAGGCTGGGGAAACCAACAAAAACAACTTATTTCAGATAGGTTCCAGTTATCAGAAAGACTGGAATATAGCTGACTAGTATAACAATACTCACCCAGGATCCCCACAGCAAAGTAGCCCAGTATGGCCACAACAAAGATGATACAGCAGAGAACATCAGTGCAGCCCCTTTAGACAAGTGTAGAGAGATGGGAGATAGTTATTAAGCTTTGCTTTGAGCTTGAGTTAGGAGGGTCTGTTTGAGCAGATGGAACTCTTACCGGTTGTGGATAGGACCTTTGAATGTCGGGTCAAACTTCCGTGCTTCACCTGTCAACAAGCGAAAGAAAATAACATGGGTCTGTGACCACATCCTTATCATCATCACCCTGGTGGGGCACCAAAAATCACCACAACGTTACCAAAACAAGTAAAAGTTTAAAGCCACAAGGAAAAATATGAAAACAGTGGTTCTGTTCAGGATTAGAGCTTACATTTAGGGTTAAATTTAGGGTTATGGGGTACACTTGGTGTTAAGATTAGGTTTGGGTGGTACAATCAAGGTTAAGTTTAGGGACGTTACATTTAAGGGTATATTCAATGGTTTATATTTAGGGTTACGGTTTTGGTTAACACTTGTATTTAAGGTTATGTTTAGGGGTTTACATTTGGGGTTCAAGTTATTGTTAACGGTTACATTCAAAGTTAATGTTTGGGGTTTACAATAGGGTTGAGGTTAGGTATCAGGGAAAATCTAGTTTTGAATGGGGAAAAAACATTGTGAAATACATTCCTAAAATGTGTATGTGAGTGATTCCGGTCTAAAAGTACATGTAAGGACATGTCAACGATCTCCACAAGCATTCCCACTTGGAAAAGTGGTTTGGTTATTAACATTATTAACATCTGATCCTCAGAAGAATCATAAAACATCAGGATGAAAGTGAGGATATTTGGCAGACATGTTCCTCACTTTTACAAAAATAAATTGTAAGGCTTAGTTGGGGTAAAGGAAGTTTTGCATTTGTTAAAATTAGAGTTTGGGATTGAGGTTGGGATTTGGTTTAAGGTTAATCAACTGCCGGTCCTCACACGTATAGAAAAACCAATGTGTGTATACACACTGACAAACCAAGGATGTATTTTCCCTAACAAACAGATTCTCCCAGAAGACTCACAAGCCTAGCAACCCACAAAATGGTTCCTCGGTGACTCAGATCTCCCGTTGGACATTCCAAGGCGCTATAGTATTGCTATGGTAACACCTCAGAAACTACTGTCTAGCAACACCAGACAGCAAATCTACTGAAACACACCAGTCAGCAAAGCCACTTCTATATCATGTGGACAGTACGAATATCCATCATAAAACATATTAATAAATCAATTGAATTAGAAAAAGATACAGCTTTACCACATGATTCATTTTTATCCAAAAGATATGCAAGCAATGTGGGCAAACATTGTGATCTCCTGTTTTGCATAAAATAACTTAAATTATAAATTAACAGGTTTATCATATTGTGTTTTAATTAAGTAATGTGTGTCAGAACAGGTTCAAAACCTCAAACACATAGTGACTGTGAACAATGTGGCATTTGTCATTTACATGCTTGATTGTTCCACCATCCTGCTCAACCCACAGCCAAGGGAAACACCCCTTTACACCCAAAATGGAAGAACAATGACATACTAAGAAAATAATAAATATGTTGGTTGGAAGATCCACAACACCCAATGGCTATGGCTTAGTCTTTGCCCAGCATCACCAGAACACATGCACAAACATCCAACACGTAATTTACCCTTCTGATAAACAATATTTAGCTGCATAATTGCTCATTCACAACCCCACTAATCTAACCTGTATATTATTAGTAGCTTTGACGAGTGTTCCAGTCAAGCAGCAACAACATAACAGCACATCATAATAGTTACTCCCCATCCTACTATAAATAAACTTCTGTCCTACTTTTTTTTCCTTTTTTATATACATTACCGTTATCTTTTCCCATTGTTAAATTATTCCTTTGCGGTCCTTTTAATCCACAGATTTTCTGTATTCATGTGTCGTGTTGTGGTAAATATACTACGTTCAGTTAACGGTTTCTGTACAGAGTTAGTCTCGACCACCTACTTAGACCTCACTTCCTTGTTCCTGGGTGTTGCTTAACAAAAATGAGTCAAAGCTTGTGTTTGTTAAAGACTTCTACCGTCCCCTCCTGTTTTTTGTAGTGCTCTCTCCTTTTACTCATTCTCTACTTGTTTTCCACCGGGGTTGCATCGTGTTAATGGCTGGCACACAACAAAGGTAAGACGATAAAAACAGAGAGACAGAGACAGCATGAGAGACATACTGTAGCCATTGTTTTTCTATTCCCTCTGTACTCTGCACAACTTACCCTTTTTCACCAAATAATGTTGCTGACACGTTAAATTTGATGGCTTGAATCTATTGCAAAATTTGAGGATAGCATTATTAAAAATGAGGCATAACACATAGGGACATGTGAACTGAAGCTGTTATTCACTACACCTACATCTAAGATAGAATAGCTACAGTGACAATGAACTGTAGTTATGGCAGCAGGCAATGCATTTAAATGGGTCAACTACAAAAATGTGATGTATGAAGGGTGACTAACTGGAGTTTGTTCACAGAACCTTCATCCATTAAGTAACATCAATGAAAAACTATAAGTAAAGGATCCTTCAACTAATGCAGAGTTCTCCCTAATCAACAAAACTCATGAGTTCAGAACTTTCTTGCTGAGTTGTATATTATTTTTTAGGGAAACGCTTTTCCACATGGTGTCCCTTAATGCCTTACTGTACAGAAGTCTAGTTCTATGCAGTATTGAACTATAAAACTAGGTCTATATATCCCAATCAGGAGCTTATATTACCTGACATGTTTTCATACAACGATCTGATTATGTATGGCATGTCGTCCACGCCTGCACCAACAACACACATGTCCAACTGTGTCTGATCTGGAATGATAAAAATCCATCCTACATATTCTGTCTTCAACAGCGCAGGGCACCTTCTCACCTCCAAAGACGTGACAGCCAGACATGCTAGTATAGCAGGACCAGACTGTGTACCAGGTGACAGCCACAAAGTCTGTTATAGCAGGACCAGAATGTGTATCAGGCGACAGAAAGACAGTCTGTTATAGCAGGACCAGACTTTACCAGGTGACAGTCAGACAGTCTGTTATAGCAGGACCAGACTGTGTACCAGGTGACAGCAAGACAGTCTGTTATAGCAGGACCATACTGTACCAGGTGACAGTCAAACAGTCTGTTATAGCAGGACCAGACTGTGTACCAAGTGACAGTCAAACAGTCTGTTATAGCAGGACCAGACTGTGTACCAGGTGACAGCAAGACAGTCTGTTATAGCAGGACCATACTGTACCAGGTGACAGCCAGCCAGTCTGTTATAGCAGGACCATACTGTACCAGGTGACAGCCAGCCAGTCTGTTATAGCAGGAGCAGACTGTGTACCAGGTGACAGCCAGCCAGTCTGTTATAGCAGGAGCAGACTGTACCAGGTGACACAGTCTGCTCCTGCTATAACAGACTGTGTCACCTGGTACACAGTCTGGTCCTGCTATAACAGACTGTGTACCAGACTGTGTACCAGACTGTGTACCAGACTGTGTACCAGGTGACAGTCAAACAGTCTGTTATAGCAGGACCAGACTGTACCAGGTGACAGCCAGTCTGTTATAGCAGGACCAGACTGTACCAGGTGACAGCCAGTCTGTTATAGCAGGACCACACTGTACCAGGTGACAGCCAGTCTGTTGTAGCAGGACCACACTGTACCAGGTGACAGCCAGTCTGTTATAGCATGACTCTGGCTCTGCTAAATCCACAACTCTAATCAGCTGAACCACACAATGATGTCATGACTGACATGCTCTACTATCAGACCCAATGGGACTATTGAATGACCACTACCCCGACACTCCTAATGGAGTTAATGATCAAAGTGTCTGCTGCTCTGTTCTGCTTCAGCACACTGATATGGTTGAATAATATAACAGAAGCTGGTTGAAGAGCACTGATAAAAATAGACAGGTCGTGTGCCAATATTATTCTAAACCATGGAATTGGATTGTTGATATGAATCATCTATTAAATTTGACTTTTCTAGCATAACAGAGTTAAGAACATACTCCCTCCACAGTAAGCTTGACGTCTTATGGATGGAGCCAACCAAGAGGCACCTTTTGGGAGGCTCAACCCATTTGAGTGTTGTCAAGGAGGGCGGTCGTATGGGAACCACTAGTAGATGGACATTGAGCAAAGTACTCAGTAGGCGGGCAGAGTTCCGCAACAACAGGCTAATCTCTTGTATGTGTAACGAGGATACTGTAGGTTAACAAGCTACTATTAATATCTTTATATGGAAAACTTTACGCTGTAGTTTAAAGTACACAACTTGTACACTTCCTCTGTAAGCTCTTGTCAAGCGGTCGCCAGAGTGAGGAGGTGAGATATTGCTGGATGCACATATTTCTGGAGTGTTTAAACTCGCTGCTGGTTGCCAAGTTAACCAAGGCCCAAATTCTGCCTGTTTGCCTGCTGCTCGGCTGTGGCTTCCTGAAATGGCTCACCATTTAGCACTAAGAAATCTGTCTAATGGTCTGCCCTCACACTGACAAAGCCAGGCACAGAATGACAAAAGATCGTTGTGAGACAACACACCAAAACACACTCTCAGACACTGTGTCTGTGTTGAGTTGACTCAGTCTGTTGTGTGGGTATATCATGAACTCAGCGACAGGCTTGTGCAAGTGGCTACAATCTGCTGCTCTATACACACACACACACACACACACACACACACACACACACACACACACACACACACACACACACACACACACACACACACACACACACACACACACACACACACACACACACACACACACACACACACACACACACACACACACA
>JACXGM010020572.1:0-17590 GCA_016801145.1 Umbra pygmaea | reverse complement strand
GTTTATTTGATAGGCATAACCTCTCCTGGTATAACGATGGGTTTATTTGATAGGCATAACCTCTCCTGGTATGTAAGCGGGCTGATTGTTATAATTGATGTAGACACGCACAACGGCACGGGGAAACACGCACGCTCACGGAGCGCTCTTCCAGCCGATCCTCCAGAGTGAGACGATGAGCGCACCATTAGGGCTCGCTCACATGCAATTCAGATGAGCTCTACTAATCCGGCATGAAATTCAATTTAAAACTTGGATGGCGTCTCACAGTCCTGCTTTGATACCCAGCCAGACAGCACCAGAGGAAGCACAGCAGCGGCTACTCAGACTGCGCGGGTCTGTTAGTGCACGTTGGCGTTTACCACAACGCACAGCATGCCCCTGTAAACAAATGCGTAAACGCGGCTTCTGAATTCTGTTCAGTTACAGTAGAAGAAATGCACAAGCACGTGTAGAAGTTTTATTGCATTATTTCATCTGCAGCTTTTGAGTTATGTGATGTATTCAAAAGCAATGTGAATGAGAGCAAATCTGTTCCCAACGTCCACGGCGACCGTCCTCTGAACACTGCTAGTGGAATGATGTGGCCATGGGTCGTCCCCTTAACAATATCAAATAACTCCTGGCACATTGAATCTACACTTTCATGGTTGCTAAGGCGTTACTTTGCTAGATAAAATTGCTGCATAAAAAAAGCGGGCGAAAGGGTGAAAAATGACCTGTCAGTCACGGGGGCCTCTCCCTACAATGCTGCCCACCTCTCCAACACACACACACATACATCTCCTCCTCACTCTTTGTGTTCAGCGAGATCACTGGGCCCCCTTTCTCCCAGACAGCCAGGGTCAAAGGTCAGTATGGACCTCTGGACATATCTTATGATAATGCTGCATTCTCTGTCATGTGAGGGGTGGGGATTCCTCAAGCCCTTTGAGAGAGAGAGAGAGAGAGAGAGAGAGAGAGAGAGAGAGAGAGAGAGAGAGAGAGAGAGAGAGAGAGAGAGAATCACTTATCAGAGTTAATCAAATTGTTAAAAAAAACAAAAAAGACTATTTGGAACACTGGAATAATAAAACCAAAACACAAAACAAACTAATTTGCTATTGGGCCCTAAACAAAGATTATGAATTGGCTGAATATCTTTTTACTGTCAAAGATATAAAGCAGAGACATATCCTTAAACAAGTACAGGCTCGGTGACCACAGTCTAGCCATTGAAAAAGGCAGACATAAAAAAACCTGGTTACCAAAAGAATCCAGAGTATGTGGTCATTGTATGACAGGTGAGGTAGAGACAGAGATGCACTTTCTACTACACTGCCAACATTATGACAATATCAGACAGCATTTCTTTAATAAATTTGAAATGTTAATGACCACACTATCTGATGAAGCAAAGATGTCAGTGCTCTTGGGGGAGGGACACACAGCCCTTTTGGCTGGACGTTACCTCAGAGAGTGTCACAAATCGAGTGGCAACCAGAATGTCCCATAACCTGCCCAAAACGGTTGCCTTTTGTAAGTTGTTCATGTTTCCACATTATTGTTGTTATTCATTATTATATTTTATTTGATACCGTACTATATTTTATAATAACACATATTTTCTTCACTTTTAATGTTTTTATTTTTATTTTATCTATTTATTGTTATTAATTTATTTCTCTTTGCACTTCATAGTGCCCACTTCAGTGTTTTGTTGTTGATGCAGATTATAGTTCTCATTGCTTGATATTGTCACTGTTACTATTTTGCAATACGGTTGTAATGGCTGTCATGCTAATAAAGCTGAATTGAATTGAATTGAAGAGAGGGAGAGAGAATTTGCTATTGGGCCCTAAACAAAGATTATGAATTGGCTGAATATCTTTTTACTGTCAAAGATATAAAGCAGAGACATATCCTTAACCAAGTACAGGCTCGAGAGAGCGAGAGACACAGAGAGAGAGAGAGAGAGAGAGGAGGAGAGAGAGAGAGAGAGAGAGAGAGAGAGAGAGAGAGAGAGAGAGAGGGAGAGAGAGAGAGAGAGAGAGAGAGAAAGAGAGAGAGAGAGAGAGAAAGAAAGAAAGAAAGAAAGAAAGAAAGGAGAGTTTGTTTGGTGGGTGAAGGACTGCGAGGCACAGATCATGAGATCTGCTAGCAGGCCATCTGCTTTGAAATCCACTTACACATTTCATTCCATGGGCTGTCAAGACATCACCGCTCTTCTGTCCCCTGTGCCTCACACCATCTCCTGGTCATCCCTTGCTTGCTTCCTGTAATAAAATGGACATTTGGTGGAAGGGGCTAAATGAACATCGCCACAGTGTTTGGATGTATCTGGAGGTTTTATCGTACTGTGTGAGAGAGTGACCCTGTTGTGCCTGGATTTCAGATAACATGCACATGACGCATGAGCTACGCCTAATGTTATACCGCCCCTATTAAATATAGAAAGATCTCACTAAGCTTCCACTTTGAAAACATTCTGTGGGTTCTACCTTTTAAATATTGCATCGCCACTTCCAGGGCTCAAAATAGGTTTGATTTAGATGCCCGACATCGAGGTTAGCTCTCTGGGATGGCCAATGTCCATTTCCTCTGCAAGTCCTTGGCCTACTCTGACACAATATGTCCTACTCTGCCCTTAAGGTGAAGCCATTCAAGCAAACAATAGTTCACACGCAAACAAACACACACACAATAATAAATGAGAGCGCTATCAACTGTCACGGCGGTGTCTCACCATCTCCACTGTCACATGACCCAGATGCAAGTGAGATGCTGGGATGTCACTCCAGCCTCATTTGCATAAGACAATCACCCCTCGGACGCGGGACACAAATGTTGTCTAGACACCGCGCATCAGACGGTGTACTGCAGGCCGAGTTCAGACACTGGGCTATAAATCAGTTGATACTGGTTGCTCTAAACCGCCCCCCACTGCATCTGATTCATATGCATTATGATAGTGGGCTTAGCGGGGGGGGGGGGGATTGGTTTTAATAGATCACACACATGCAAATCTCTCTGATGGACTGATGGCCACAATGGTGACAGGCCACTGTGAAGAGCTATTCTGATATGTATAATGTGCCCTGGTTTAACATGATGACAGGCCGCTGTGAAGAGCTATTCTGATATGTATAATGTCCCCTGATTTAACATGATGACAGGCCATAGTGAAGGGCTGCTTTCAGATTGTTCTAGTCACTGAAGAACCCTATGGAGTGGTCAGAAAGGTTCTAGTGTTAATATTGAATCACTATTAATATAACAACAATGAGTGTCTTTGTGTTTTTGCCTGCCTGTCTGTTTGTAGATGTTTGTGTATATCTGTGTCATCTCGGTATTATAACCTGTTAGGGGGCACTCTTTCCTCAAGTTTGAAGGTCAAATCTCAATGCCCAGGGCACTGAAGGGGACAATTTTTTTTTCAATATTTTACACCCATCCTAACCTTTACCTGACCAGTAGTTGAGACCAATTACATTTTGTCATTTTAACATTTAGCTCTCTGTTCCATTCACCACATAATTCATATAATCCAATTTGATATTTTAACAATATTTGCAATTCTTGTGCGTTTTACAGATCTTGTTTTTTTTATCAACTCTTTATTTAAATTCAATGTTGTCCATCTTTCTCTTAGCCAAAGCCATATTGGGTTTCTGATTGCCATGTATAATTCTACTGCACTGTGATGCTTTACATAATTGTGAAATTTTTCTTTTGTCAATGACTCCACCAATTTGGAGTTAAAGATAAATATTTTTGCTAAAAAAAATTATCATATTATTAATTGTCTGACTATTACATTTTAAGTCTCCAAGTATTGCTATTTGTATCGTTAAGTGACCAAAAACATGCAACATAAGGACAGTACCAAAAATGATGATCTATAGATTCTACTTCCTCAGAGCAAAATCTGCAGACTTGGGAAGATTGTATTCCCCACTTGTATAGATTTCTATTTGTTGACAGTATTTGGTCTAATAATTTGAATTGGAATATTCAAATTTTTGAGTCTGTTGTTGTTTTGCGTATTAAACCAAAAGCGTTATGCCACGGGATCGGAACATCAAAAATGTCTTCCCAGCTATTTTGTAATTTATATGGAATGGCAACCCGTTTTTTGTTCTTAGATGGAATTGGTATATTTCTTTGTTTATCTGTATTTTCTTCATCAATGTGAGATCTTTGATACATGGTTGACAAACAAGATCAGACCTTTTTCCCCCTTGTACTTTCTTCTTCCAAGAATATGGTATTGCTGCAGTTAGTTGATTTTATTTTTAAAAGGAGCAAACATCTCCATATGTTTTTGTTAACTGTATGTAAGGCATCACTCCACCGGCTTCATTTATAATGTCATTTAAAAACATTATTCCTTTTCCAAACATCTTGTCAAAGTATACAGGCTTTTTATCAACTAGTATATGACAATTTAGCCACAATAATTGTTGTAAAACTTAGTCCCTTTTTTCAGGTGAATTAAATTGAAATTGCAACCAACTTTTCATGGCTTGTTTGAAAAATAACGACATCTTAGATATGATTTCCTTTTCCAATATCTGAAGGGGACATTGTCATATGAGGGGTGTTGTTTTTTGACAGAATTTTGAGCTAGTATACTGACTCTTTGTTCTCACGTAAGATCATTCGGCAGTTATCGTAACCTCTAAGTCCTGGGCCCATCTCCATCCTGCCCTGAAATCGTCATGGTCATCTTATCAACCTTTCAACTGTTTTGTTTATGTCCTGACCAAAGTAGAAAAAAATAACATGTGAAGTATGTGCAGCTAATAATATCATTACTGAGAATACGAGTCTGCTAATTGGTTAAAATGTGAACGTGCAAAGTGTCTGCATGTGTGC
Source organism: Umbra pygmaea (assembly GCA_016801145.1). Classification (NCBI taxonomy): domain Eukaryota; kingdom Metazoa; phylum Chordata; class Actinopteri; order Esociformes; family Umbridae; genus Umbra; species Umbra pygmaea. Next base: position 12,733 of record JACXGM010020572.1, on the reverse strand, counting down.
CTGTGTGTGTGTTGTATTTGTTCATGCAGTGCTGGTTGAAAGTATGTAAGCCCATTGTGCCCATGTAAGCCCATGACCCTGTCGCCGGTTCACAGCTTTTCCTTCCTTGGACCTCTTTTGATAGGTACTGACCACTGCAAACCTTGAACACCCCACAAAAGCTGTAGTATTGGAGATCACCTGACCCAGTCCTCTAATCATCACAATTTGTCCCTTGTCAAAGTCGCTCAATTCCTTAAGCTTGCCCATTTTTCGTGTTTCTAACACATTAACTTTGTGGACAAAATGAAGAAACAGAAAAAATGGGCCAATTATGATGGCTAAAGGACTGGGTCAGTGCATCTCCAAAACTGCTACTCTTGTGAGGTGTCCCCTCTGCAGTGGTCAGTACTTATCAAAATTGTTCTAAGGATGGAAAAGCGGTGAATGGGCGGTCAAGGCTTATTGATGCACGTGGGGAGCGAAGGCTGGCCCGTGTGGTCCAATCCAACAGACGAGCCACTGTAGTCCAATTGCTGAATTTGCAGTTTGTTGACTATGGGCCTGCTTTTTTGCCAGCAAAAGGGGGACCTACACAAAATTAGGCATGTGGTCATAATGTTATGGCTGATCATTGTATATACAGTACATGTTATGTCACAAAAGACTGGTTCAGATTAAACAAAAATGGCATGGTGAACGCTAAAATAATCTATAATTGCACACGAGGTTTGCATATTTTCAAGGAACATTGCATGTCTGAATGAGAATCAGTAAACTCACTAAGTATGCTTACTCTCGTACTACTAGATGTAATTATGCTTCAGGTGATTAACAACATACAGACAGAGCAGAATATAGCATAATGAGGTACAAGCAGTGAATATTTAATGTACATGAATTCACAGTTCATGCACACAGTTCAGTTGTTGGTACAGTGTATTTCAATGCACGGAGATTAGCAGAGTTCCTTATAGTACACATGTAGTTTACCAAGGGCCAAAGTCATGATTATCCTGTACTACCCAAGTGGTGGAGGAGCATTTTTAGATCAGTTTGCATCCATGTAAGTTTGACAGAGGTGATACACACTTGATTTGATAAATTAAGAGCATTTTTGTTTCTACAGGTGTTTTTTACACTTATCTAATGATAGTACACTAATTTCTTGGCTGTATTTCCATGGTCAATACAACACAATATCACAGGTTTTCATGATATTTGGGTTTCTGAACTATTTTACACAATTTAACAAAGATTAAACTCCTGTCCCACTCACGCAGTGACGCGCAGTGACGCGCAGTGACGCGCAGTGACGCGCAGTGACGCGCAGTGACGCGCAGTGACGCGCAGTGACCCGCAGTGACCCGCAGTGACATGCAGTGACGCGCAGGTTGAGTTAACCAAACACATGCTTGTCTGTCATCAAACACCTGAAGAAAATTGTGTCTACATGATAACTTTTTTGTGTGTATGTCTAATAAGCGAAATCCTATGACACTGGGCTGGTCAATATGTGTGGATTGCTTATTCGTGTGGTCAGTCTAGTGTGTACTGTATGTCTTTTGGATTCTGTCCCATCCGTGTCCCTGCCTGCTTACTCTTCTGTTGGTGTGTATGTACCATCTCTGTCCCCGGCACTGCTTGGTGATACACTGGTCCCCAGCCATTGTTGTGATCTCTGCGAAGGATAACATCTGTCTGCTGTCACCACGGCAACACTGATGGCAGGTGAGTGGAGGACAACAACGAAGGCAGCAGAGGAGTGTGGAGCTACGGAGGGATGAGAGGGAAAGCGTGAAAGAAGATGAGAGATTGATAGATAGACTGAAGGAGTGATGAACAGTGAGAGAAGAGGAGAGGAGCAGTAGATACAGAGAGTGAGGTGAAGGGAGAGAGAGGTTAAGCTAAAGTGACCGATGTAGAGAAGCAGAGATGGAGAGAAGAGACGAGGAGCCTCGGAAGGTCAACAGTGGGCTGACCAGGTATTCAGGCCAACGGGTCACTTCCTGCTCCCTCATTGTTCCTGTTACCATGGCAGCCAGGAGGCTAACAGTAACACTGCTCTCACTGTAGCAATGGCAGCATAGCCTCTGTCATGGTGAGAATAAGACCTCAGAACAACAACTAGCTGTCATGGCGACTACAGTTGGGCTGCTAGCTGCAGGCCACAGGACGTTGCAATCAACACCTACTGTTACCGTGCCTCTCTCTCTCTCTCTCTCTCTCTCTCTCTCTCTCTCTCTCTCTCTCTCTCTCTCTCTCTCTCTCTCACTCAGTCACTCTCTTGCTCGCTATATTTCCATTATTAACACTTATCATGGTTGTGCATATCCATCAGCACCTTGCAATAGCTAATGTTGTCCACCTAATGTTGTTATTCTGTTTGACGGATGGACTACACACGCGTGAATCTTCTGCTCGCGCTCTCTCTCTCTCCCCTTCCCTTCCATATATCCCCTAGTGAGAATAAAAAGGCTATATGCCTTGTGTTTTAAAAGCTTTTACCACATTACTAAACGGTTACCAACATAATTTCCTACCTCTGGTAAATGGTATTTTAGAAACTGGGTGGTTTGAATCCTGAATGCTGATTGGCTAATAGTCAAAGCATATGATGTCTTAAAATGTTCCATTGGTATGACATATCCATTTGTGTCGCTCTAATTGCATTGGTAACTGGTTTATGAGTTACTGGTTTGTGGTACTGGTTTATTAAGGCATCTTGGGGGGTTGATATATAGGCAACAAACCTCAGCTAAGTGATGTGTCCAGCCCCTTGGGATGCATCATGCCTAAGACCAGCTCTTTGCCATGGTATATTGGCCATATACCACACCACCTTGTGCCTTATTGCTTACATATACAGCTAACAGCCAGTCAGCATTCAGAATTTGAAACACTAGTTTAATTAATATGACACTAGTCATCATATCCTACCACAATTGTGCTAAGCTCGAGTATGTAATGAAACTCCTCTCTATAGGGTATTGTCAGCTACAAAGAAGATAGCAGGGGATGTAATATTTAGTCCATGGAAGATGTAACCTATTTGAAAGTGCATTGCACATTCTGATGCACTTCTAGCCTATATTTTCAGTTTTATCCTCATGCATTTTGAACAAACAATACAGACGTTTAGAAAATAAAGATTTTTATTTTATTGACCAGCATTCAAAAGCTGTATTTCATGATATTTCATGTATTTCATGATATATCATGTATTTCATGATATATAAAAAATTGTTATAAGCTGTTATTATGGGACAATTACTTGGGCACTCAGCAGGCTGTCTGTAAAATAATTTATGCGTTTTAGGCTTTGCTTTTGTGTTTAACAAAGCACTGCTTACTGTAGGGAATCATGAATACATGTTTTTTATGTTTTATTTCAGTTTGACAAGTTTTACAGCATTTGTAAGCTGATCACTTGAAAGTGAAAGTAGTTCAGTATTTATTGCTCGAAACCTACACATAACCCCTTTAACAAAGAGTGGCACAGTAGTCTGACCACAGCAACAGGAAGAAGCAGAGTGAAACATGTAGCCAAGCCAGGCTGCACAGGAACGTGTGTGAGCATTCAGCACGTTACCCAGGTGACGGAGGAGGTGTCTAATTCACACCTGTCCCATCATCTCAAAGTACCCCCCCCAACACGCAAGTCTCCTAGGTGGTGCCTGATCTAACCCCTTCACACACATGCATACACAGACTGGCGCACATACAGACACATGCAAACCGAAAAACAATGTCCACCCTCCCACCAACCCCACCATACTCACCCCCCACAAACCATTGCACCCCCTCTTCTGTGAATAATACACACTTCAATCATTTCATCAGATCATTTGCCTGGTGGACACGCCTCAGGCTTCTCCAATTACACCCAACTTCCTTGACCCAGATATAAATAAAGAGGACAGAGAGAGAGAGAGAGAGAGAGAGAGAGACAGACAGACAGACAGAGACAGAGAGAGAAGCAGAGAGAGAGACAGAGAGAGAGAGAGAGAAGCAGAGAGAGAGACAGAGAGAGAGAGACAGAGACAGAGAGAGAGAGAGAGACAGGGTGAGATGGACAGTAGATGTATGAGTCCAGTGCCGATATATTGACCTTTGACCTCCCTCTTACAGGTCCTGACTCTGTGACCCTGTGTATAAGAGGTTAGCTTGTCTGAGTCAACTGCATACCTGAATCACTTCTATTAGGAGGAAAAGCTAACGATAGAAAATGCACTGACATATATATGAATATAAAATGATACTGAATGCTTCTGAATATAAAATGACCAGGTGACCGATTCAATGGGCACTCCTGTTCTATTAATTGTATCCCTTTGAAACTTTTCCTGGCCGTAGGCATTATCCAGCTGAATGATATTTGGAAAACTGGCCCCTGGTGACAGCCATCTGATGGACATCGGGTCAGGTGGAGGGAGAAAGGGAGAGAGGGTGGATAGGAAGAAGAAATGGAGCAAGATGATTCACCGGCATGTAAGTTGGGAGAGAGAGAGAGGGAGAGAGAGAGAGAGAGAGAGAGAGAGAGAGAGAGAGAGAGAGAGAGAGAGAGAGAGAGACATAACCCCTGAGTGATGCAGGTGAACAGAGAGTGTGCTTTAGCCTCGGGTAAACATATGGTCAGACAGCACAATCCTTCTGTGCCTCCTGTACCATAGAAAGCAAACACATGTTTTTTTTTACCTACGTAATGTATTCATTTTGTGTCTGATTTTTTAAAACTAATTTATAAATTATATGGATGCACTATTTAACATATACATTGTATTAATGTATTATTATCAGACCAGTTAACATGGATTATGTTTTGTAGTTAATTCACTAACTTATAATAGGAATGTCCATCAATGGCAGTTTATGGAGTACACACTTGTTATGTTTCTACAGTATATACCTTTATTACACTTAGCAAAGGATTAACCAAAAATATTTTTTAAAGGTGTCCTCATCGCAAAACAAATTGTACAAAATTGTCAAAACTCATCCTGGAACCGATGTTATAATTCTGTTGCATTAATCATCAGAAACCGGGGAAGCTCAAAAGCATAGACTGCTGTCAAACTGCTCATACACTGCTGTCAAACTACCCATAGACTGCTGTCAAACTGCCCATAGACTGCTGTCAAACTGCCCATAGACTGCTGTCAAAATGCCCATAGACTGCTTATGGTGAGTGGATTCCCCATTTGTTACTTTGTAATTTGGGTGAAATATAATTTTAAATAGAAAACATATTAAAGAGTATATTAAAAAAAGAAAGCAGCAATAGAACAAATAAATACATGTTCCAAAACGATATTTTGATGTCTTTGTATAGGAAACCATTGAACAACCCTTTTCGTGGGACTACGTATAACCCTTTTCCCAAAAAGGGAACAACATGTAAATATAATAAAAAATAATCAAAAATATAATGTAAAAATGTGTTTATATGCCACATGAAATAAAAAAAAGTTTTTTTCTTTATAAAAACCTATGTAAAATCTGCTAGTGTTTATTACTCTTTATTTATGAGCTATTACAATTATCTGCAATATTGTAATAACACTTTTTTATGTGCATGGAAGATAACAGATACTCCTATCCAGGGTGGCTTTAGGTATTATATTTACTCTATAAAGCTTGTACTTTAGGTATTATATTTACTTTATAAAGCTTGAACATGATTTACCAGCTGAGCTACTCAAGGCCCCAAAACATTGCCTAAGGAATTCATACATATCATTAATGAAGTGTTCTATTGTCTATAAAAACATATGACCTGTGCAAAAACTAGTGAAATATGCAGGCAATAGTGTGCCCTTTTGAAAATCAAGCCTACAGTAGCTTCTTTAACTCTAGACATAAACATGGACAAAGTTTTTATCTTATAAAATAACCTCGAGCTATGAGCATAACAGATTTTACAGATATTATGTTATACTCTCGGTCAAATTTTGAGATGATGTTCGAATTATGATTTTTAATCTTCAGGGCCGAAACCACACGCTTGCCTTTCTTATCTCTTTATTCCGACTTTCAATCAAGTGATAGCAGAATGCCAAACTCGGCAAGTACCCCTAGGCCCACCGTTGGACAAAAGGATGTGTTGTGCGTGTGTGCGTGTGTTTGCTTAAGTGTGTGTGTGTGTGTGTGTGTGTGTGTGTGTGTGTGTGTGTGTGTGTGTGTGTGTGTGTGTGTGTGTGCGTGCGTGCGTGCGTGCGTGCGTGCGTGCGTGCGTGTGTGTGTGTGGGTGGTTGTGTGGTTGTGTGGTTGTGTGAGTCTACTTAGCAGGGTCCATCAAAAAGCAAAAAAAATCAACCAACAGTCAAGGACAAGATAAAACACATTTGTTCCATATCAATTACACAGCTCCAAAACTGACCCTTTGTGTCTATATGTTTCATTGTCACATTTCTCTTTTAGTAGTGTATAACATTTGCGATCTGTTTTCACAGTGGAGGAGCAATACAAAGGTGTAGGAGCTTATGTGTGAAGGTCGAGGGAGAGAGAGAAGGTGTAAAGCCTTCACGTTTGATTCGATTAAATGTGGGATTGGGTTTGACCCCCGCTTTTTCAGTTGTATCGCGTTAGGATGACAAATAAAGGCTGACTTTTCTTTAACTTGTCTTTACTTTGACCGTGTTTTTGTAGTTTGACCATGATAAAAAGGCCTATAGCAATTTATGTCGAATGTCTGTCATAAAGCAGCTACCTCAGTTCATTAATTGGTTCAAGGAATACAGTACCCAATATTACTGTAGTACACCTGTGCCAAGACTGAGTCTGTCCTAATATGGACACCACGCAGGTAATATGGCTTATTTTTCCAGAAGGATGTGATAAAATTGTCAAGATGTAAAATAGTAATATCTTTACTCTGATTCAACATTAACTCTTTCTCTTCAATAAACAAAATATTTACATATACTGTACTGGTAGACAAGGCTGTTACAGTAGATGTTTCCATAGCCAACAAGACAAACAATCCATGTACTGAATTTTTATTATGTCTGTAGGAGGGACACCTTTGCCTACGTGTTGCCTGGATTCCGTTGTGAGAGTGCGTCTGTGTGCTTGCTTTTGTTCATTGATGTGTAAAGTATGTGGACTCAAACTTTGTGTTATTCCGTCCCATCACACCGGCATTTAAGATGGTGCCCATGTCGTAATTCACGCACTTCTGTCTACGTACCGCGCATTAACAAAACAACAACGTCTGTGTCAGGTTATATGAATGTATGTACGCAAAGCATGTGTGATGGAAGGGACCTATTCCTGTCACGTAATTTGAAGCGGCCTCATATGCTCTGAACTAAAGCGCCTCAGGGACAGTGTCTGTCCTCTAGGGGGAGGGGCAAAAGGCATGGGGTGGGGCATAGTCTCAGATTGGCGAGGAGCATTTGCAGCATTGGCAGGTTAAGAGGGGGACGTGTTAAAGAACAACCGGCTACAGTATAACTGACCAAGACAAACATCATGACCTGTTTGAAATGGACTGCATGTTCTTATCCTATATATCATAACGTTGCAAAATCTGAGAATGCAACTGGTACAAACTGAACGAATGACAGCAACTGCTACTGCTACTACAGAACACATGTATATCAAGAAGCATGTTGAACAACTCCATTATGGGATAAGAGAGTAAAAACTGTTAATAACTGTTGTATATGTCACATGGTAAAATGAGCCGCTGTCTGGCCATTGCTTAATTGAACTACAACCTCAGACGTTTTCTGCACAACATCTCACTGACATTCTTTGCCTGTAAAATGACATTGGGTTTATGTGCCAATCAGTCCAGAGGGTCACTGACAGTCTTGAACCAGGGCTGGGGTGAAGTTGAACATCTATATTCATACCACAACACAACTGGCAGAACAATCACCCTCAATCAAGTTTTTTTTTCTTTGTGTCACTCCAATTCCAAACAACCATTTTGGTTTGTTGGCTAAACCCCGCCGTACCGCCGACGCCATGAAGCTAATGTGAACAGCATTGCATTCATGACTAAACGTGCATAAAAACAAATTCGATGGGCCCATACAATTTGCCTGTAGATGTGTGCAGCCAGCCAGCAAATAGATGTCATCCCCAAAACCGAGGTCACAATGGTAGTGACGATGGAAATGTAGGATTGATGTCCGCATCACATGCTGTGCTGGCCCCCTGCACGCCACTTTAGCAGTCTGACACGTCAACACTGTGGCTATGTCTGAGGGGGGAGATGGAAGAAAACATGGAGCTCAAAAGATACTAATACATCAAATGTGCTGTCACTTCGGTCTGGACTTCAGTGTACTGGAACTTGAGGAAGGACGAAAGATTTAAATGCAGCCTTTATACTGAAACAGCAAGTTATTGATCTACCATTCAAATGAAATGGAGTTTCCATTGAACAACCTCTACATTCCCTTTGCACAAACCAACATCTCTACAATCCTACTATGAATGTGAACAACAGTATCAAGGCTTTGTCAAAAATTGCAGTGTGCTGTACTGTATACTGCAGTTGTACGCATAGTAAAAGTGTATTGAATAGAACCTAGGGAAGTTAATATTTACATTAATACTGTGTAAGGACCTGGTGTAGTTGTTATTTAATATATAGTATGTAAAATTTGATGGTCTGGATAGGGTATGTACAGTAATAGTATGTAGAATAGCTGGTGGCATCAGTGTGTGCAGTAGTATGTATAGTAGGCTGTATAGGAGCCGGTCTAATAAGTCCCCATGCAGGGCTGAGGCAGCCAGGCCAGGAAGATGATGGATCTCAGTGTACCATGGCTTTATAATGTAGGGACGAGGAGCGCCGGGGTGAAGGACACCGCTCGCTCGTCTCTGCACCACTCTCGCCCCTACCCCCTAATCAGATGCAGATCAAGCTAAAAGCACCAGAGCAGAGCGACAAATTCCCCCTTTCTAAAAGCCCCCAGACACCTCTAACCCTCCATTCCTCCATCTCTCCATTCCTCTTCCTCTCCATCCCTCCATCTCTCCATCTCTCCATCCCTGCCTCTTTCTTCTGATTGCCTTAGAGAGCTACCCAAGAGGCTTAGCCCAAGGAGATGGATGCTGCTGGCCCTTTATCACAGAGATACAGTAGATGCTGCTGGCCCTTTATCACAGAGATGGATGCTGCTGGCAGTTTTAACATTGAGATGATGCTGTTGGCCCTTTACCATGAACATGGATGCTGCTGGCCCTTTACCATGACGATGGATGCTGCTGGCCCTTTACCATGGAGATAGATGCTGCTGGCCCTTTACCTCGGAGATGGATGCTGCTGGCCCTTTATCACAGAGATGGATTCTGCTGGCCCTTTATCGCAGAGATGGATGCTGCTGGCTCTTTACCGTGGAGATGGATGCTGCTGGCCTTTGGGGTTAAGTGCAAGAGCCTCTCACGCCTTGTTGATAAACTATTGATTTCTACCGCCAGAGAAAGGGAGCATGTTTACGAATCACCTTCTGGCAGTGACCTCTGGAGACCTGGGGTGAGAGAGAGAGAGAGAGAGAGAGAGAGAGAGAGAGAGAGAGAGAGAGACAAGTGAATAAAGAATGGGGGGATGAACAGGCCAGAACACGATGGGGGAGTTTGAACGGGAATTGATTGGGCGCAAATTCCCCCGTTAATTGCAACAACCGATCAATGATGTTGGGGGAGGAGAATTTGGGGCAAGTTAAGGAGTTAAAAATTGCTTCACACTTGGACTCCAAAGCTCTGTCTCACAGAGAAACAACCAGACTCGATCAGAAACCCTGCCCCCAACACCCACTCACCTGGCAAAACTCCTGACGACCCTGGTCTTTTGACAAGCAACCCCAGACTCAGACATTTCCCTGCAGTCCGCTGTGAAGGACAGGGGTCGAAGACAATGGCCGGAGCAGCTTGGAGCGTCTAGGTCTGGTTCCAGGATGACTGACACCAGACAATGTCATTACCCTCGGGGGCCGCGGGGAGCCAGAGTGGGGGCCCAGGGGCCCGGCCTGCCCAGACAGACACAGAGCTCTCTGCTTTCAAGTCCAGTCTGAGAAGTTTAAGCCCCCCATTCATGGTCCTTTTTATCTGGATCCCCCCGCGATACTCCACTAATGTGGAGGTGAAGGCTTTGCCCCCACCAGGACCATCTGTGATGAATGGAGAGGTGCAGGGTTAGGGGTCAGAGTTCAAGACAGGAAGTTGAAGGTGCTGGGTGATGAGTGGCGGGGGGGCCTAATAGAGGGTGAAGGTTCGATTCAGAGGGTTTACTTTCATCCACGTTCAATTGAAAGGGCCGACAACTTCCGACCAGAACAGCTGAAACAGAACCGCGCTTCCAGTTTGAAACGGCAGACGATGGGATTATTTTATTGTCGTCCTGCATGATTGCAAGTTAATATGATGAGTAAAGGTGCACTCTGCATCGCACAGGGCAATGTTTTGATGTTTTCCAGGCTTTGAGGACTGGAAAGGAAAGGAGCGTGTGATGCGGGGGGGTGGGTAGAAGAGCAGCTCATTCCATTCTCTCTTACCTTGTTGTCAGGAAATCTAATTTGTACCCTGGTGGACAGAGCCACCTGGTAACATACGGAGCATGCAAATAGGACCCTACTCTGTCTGTCTGTCTGTCTGTCTGTCTGTCTGTCTGTCTCTCTCTCTCTCTCTCTCTCTCTCTCTCTCTCTCTCTCTCTCTCTCTCTTTCTCTGATATTCCAGAGCCAGTACAACATTGTCCCTGGAGGATTAATGACATTCCATATGCACCTCTGAATGTTCAGAGTTCCTGGACCGCCGGGTTGTTTCCCACATCGACATGGAACGAGTGTGTTGGTTTTGCGCAGGAACAAAGTTGTGCTTCCGACTCTCGAAGCAAGCTAGAAATAATGTGTCTGGTTCATCATCAGATTGCCGTGTCAGGAATTTTTTAATTGAAAGAAGAATAAGGAAATGAATTTAAAGTTAAAGGAGATGAGCGAGGACTAGTCCATTTAGACATTACTATTGGTTCTTTCTTCAGGGACAGATAACACTTCCTTTCAGGCTGTTCCACGTGGAATTGTGTGGTTGCAGTGTGTGTTAACACATCTATGTTCTCTTCTGATGACTTCGGTTTCTTTGGAGTCAGGGTTGAAGAGACAAAAAAACAGAAACAATGCCCTCTTTGACAAACACACCAACAGAGGATCAGCAGAAAAACATTCCAGAGAAAAAAGCCAGAAGGCCATTTTCAGCAACTTTAACGGAGCCCTTACTGTGCGACACGAAATCACTTCTGTGAGAGATGGCCATGCATATCAGATATTTCAAATGGAATGCATCAATATGTCATCAAACATGCGCTTTACGTTCATCAAAGCAGTGGCTTCGTTTAGGTTAACCACACCAGGGTGACTGTCTCTCCAGTGAAGCCCCGACACATTGTAGTGAAGGCATGGCCCCCACTTCAAGACCAAGTAGATCCAGTTATAGCTAGTCTTGTCTTCTCCTGTTTCATGCTCCTCATATCCACACATCTGGTTGAAGCATACATGAACTCTGAGGTCATGAGGTGCAAATGTGACATTAATGAGGCGTTGGGGGAGGTCTGGACCAGGGGTTAGTGCTAGCTAGCAGAGGAGCACTAACAACTAAATAGCTAACAGCTACAAAAGAGATGGGGTCTGTTTGTGCTTTTGTGATTTGAACCTAATGGCTAACACATCTAAATAGCTAAGGGCTACATCAGAGATTAGGCTTTGTTTAGTGCTTGGCAGCTAATGGCTAACAAATAGAAGCTAGCAATTATGTAAGAAATGAGGCATAGTCATTTAGTGCTAACTGTATGAAGCTCCATCTTCATTTCAAAGCCTACTTTTTGTCCCCAGGTGAAGCTAAAGGTGCTCTGAGGTAAATAAAAAAGATAAATCATATATATATATACACAGTATTTTTCGGATATACACAGTACCTATACAGAAATCTAATATATGGTCATATGGCCATGTATATAAAAGTAACATATATTTAAAAATATATGACCATATACGTCAAATACATATGTAAATGTGATACGGCAAGAAAAAATCTATTAGTATTTCTATATTAATTATTTAAATTATATCATATATATATTGACAGATATTATAATATACATCAGATTTACACGTATGTCACATATATAAGAATGTCAAATTTTGGTATGTTTTGACATATATGTACATATGTGTGATGATGTTTCCACCAAATATGCTGATATAAGACATATAATTTAAACAGTATATGGCCATATATTAGATTTCCGTATGGGTACGGTGCATTCAAATTTAGTTTTTACCTCTGAAGCCAGGCCAGCCTTTAGCTATGATTAAGACATAAGGGGGGCCTAACTGCTCTGCCATTTAAAAGAAGGAGAAAGGAATGGATCCCTGAGGAAGATATCAGTACCCACGATACACTCTGGTCCAGCAGAGGACCAGCCAAGATCAACAGAGGGTTTAGTGCTTACGAGAGTGAAGAAGTGTAATCTACAGCCACTAGATCTTTTCCAGGTATCGGGGGCAATTAATCTGTTGAATTCCTAAATGACAACATTTTGGCGTATTGGCTGAGATGCGTCTGTTTGCTTCTGTGCAAGGATCGCTCTTTGTGTGTGCGTGTCTCTCTCTCTCTCTCTCTCTCTCTCTCTCTCTCTCTCTCTCTCTCTCTCTCTCTCTCTCTCTCTCTCTCTCTCTCTCTCTCTCTCTCTCTCTCTCTCTCTCTCTCTCTCTCTCTCTCTCTCTCTCTCAGAACATTTCTCT